>UESW01001721.1:0-204121 GCA_900491605.1 Calamus simplicifolius | reverse complement strand
TAACTATGGGTGAACCTCATCTACCTTAAGAAAATAATATATTACCTGATGAATCTTCTTCTCAAATATCTAATCTGAGGAGGAGTTATAGAAACCCCATTCCTCATTGAAGGTTTGAGATAGAAGGGGAAGCGTTTATGATTGCTCCCATGGAAGAAGAAGAACCTCAAATTGTGGATGAAGCATTTAACTGTCAAGCCAAAGAACAGTGAGAGAATGCTATGAAGAAAGAATTAGCCTCAATGAAAAGTAATGATGTCTGGAACTTAGTTGACCTACCAAAAGGGCGTAAGGCTATTGGGAACAAATGGGTTCTCAAGATAAAATATAATGTTGATGGGTCAATTGAGAGATATAAAGCCCGACTCATTGCTAAAGGTTATACTCAACAAGAGGGTATAGACTACCAGGACACTTTTTCTCTAGTTGTAAGATTTGCTTCTATTCGTTTGATTCTAGCCATTGTGGGGCAATTAGATCTTGAATTGCACAAGATGGATGTTAAAACGGCTTTCCTCAATAGTGAACTTAATGAAGAGATCTATATGGAACAACCTGAAGGTTTCATAGTAGAAGGTCAAGAACACAAAGTGTGCAAATTGAAAAAGTCAATTTATGGCCTTAAACAAGCATCAAGGCAATGGAATATGAGATTCCATTATGTAGTTGTTTCATATAATTTTGAAATGATAAGTGAAGACCATTGCACCTACATAAAAGCCATTGAAGGAAAATTTATAATATTGTCATTATATGTTGGTGATATTTTGTTGGCCGAAAACGATAATGAATTTGTCATAGAAGTCAAAGAATTGTTATCTTTTCAATTTGATATGAAGGATATGGGAGAGGCATATTATATTTTGGGGGTCAAGATAATAAGAGATTGTTCAAGAAAACTTATAGCTTTGTCTCAAAAATCTTATATTGGGAGGATTTTGGAATGATTTAACATGAAGGATTGTAATCCTTATGACACCCCAATAGCTAAAGAAGAAGTCCTGAGCCAAAACATGTACCCCATCACACCTCAAGAGAAGGAGGAGATGAACAAGAAGCCTTATGCTAGAGCCATTAGAAGTTTGATGTATACTATGGTGTGTACTAGGCCAGACATCTGCTATGTTGTTGGTTTAGTGAGCCATTTTCAGTCGAACCCTGGAATCAAACATTGGAAGGTGGTTAAGAGAATATTGAGATATTTGAAAGGCACAACAGAATATTGTATATGATATCAAGAATCAAATTTGAACTTAAAAGGATACTTAGATGCTGATTGGGCTAAAAATTCAGATGATAGGAAGTCCACTTTTGGTTATGTTTTCTTACTAAATGGTGGTATCATTACTTTGTTTAGTAGGAAACAAAGTTGTGTGGCCTTATCAACAATGGAAGTTGAATTTGTGGCATGTTCAGCAGGAGTACAAGAAGCTATTTGGCTGAAAAGGTTCTTAAAACATCTGAATGTTGCTAATGATAGGGGAGTCCAGTTGTAATACATTGTAACACTACAAGAGAAATAAAATATTGCGACGCCCAAATGCGTCGCAATTGCATCGCTAAACATGATATTGCGATGCAATAGCGATGCAATGACGGCGTCGCTCAAATGTCCGTCGCAATACCCATTTGTCGCAATTGCGTCGCAATATTGCGACTCAACTGCGACGCATGCAAATGCATCGCTAAATTTAAAATTAATTTTTTAAAAAATTATTATTAAATATTGCGATGCACTAAATTGCGTCACAATATTGCGATGCATCCAGATGCATCGCAATATTTAATAATAATATTTTTGGTATAATAGCAACGCAATTTGAGTCGCTAATGCGTCGCAAATAAAAAATATTTTAAAATATTACGACGCAGGGTCATTGCATCGCAATATTTATTAAAAATTTTTAAGATAAAATAGCGACTCAATTTTAGTCGCTATGCGTCGCTATTAAATTTATTTTTAAATTATTGCGATGCCAGGTCATTGCGTCGTAATATTTAATAATAATATTTTGAAAATATTAGCGATGCAATTTCAGTCGCTAATGCGTCGCAAATTTTGTTTTTAAAAAAATATAAAAGATTAAAAATTAAAACGGTTAATACAATTTCGCTAAATGTAAATATTGATACAAACATTTTTCACTCAATCCAAACAATAATAAATTTCTAAAAATAATTTATATATTAAAATTTTGAAGTTTTTACAACATAAAAAAGAAAAGAAAAATACATCAAGAATCTGAGCGATCACGTGGAGGCTGTGGAGGCTGAAGACTCTGCGACAAACGTCTAACCATATCCTGCAAATAATGCATCTCATCTCGCATGTCTGCAACCTCCTGATCCCGGCCTCGCATACGATCCTCAAAATCCTGCTCGACCTCCTGGCGAACCTCCTCTGCAATAGATCTGCGAAGGTCCTATAAACGCTCGGGAGGAAGATCACCAGGAACTCGCGAGCTGGAGGCCTGATGGGGAAAAAATGTAGAAGCTCTAGTGCCCAGACCATAGACCCTGCGGTCTCGTGGCTGGGCACCAACAGCTTCCAAAAACACACGCCGACTCTCCTCTGCTGAGAGTTCGACGGGCGTCTCCCCATCAGTAGAGTCGACCTGCGATGCCTGGGAGCGAAGCTCTTCGACTCGTGTCTTGAAATTATGAAATCAACAATAAATGAGTTAATAAATTTCTTGAAATAAAATTTTAGAAATTAAACAGATACTACATATATCTAATTTCTTACCGCAACCTCCCGTGATCGCGTGTCGACCCAGGAACCGTCCCTCTTGGTGTGTGTCGCCCTGAATAGACGAAACTCACCAGGATCTCCGCCCTCCTGCTCAGACTATAACAACAAAAAAAATGATATTAATACAAATATTTGTAAATAACTAAAATAGTAATTAAAATATTTATGTTTTCTTACCATACGCCGTCTGTGCTCCTGAATCGAAATGGAGCCTAAAGTATGGCGGGAGAGACCCGTGCCAGGACCACCCTTCTCAGATCGGCGGTTCGTGCTGGCTGATGCGGACCTCCTGCGCCAGCCATCGGACTCCCAGGCCTGCTGCCACTCGTGCCAAATACCCTCTGGCATGTGCGCAGGACGCTGACCCGATGACCTCCAACGATGAAGCATGTCGAGTATCGGCGTCGCGTCAGAGCCTCCCATGCTGCCCTAATGGCATCATGGCTGGCAGGATCCCACGTAAACTTTTTCTGCATTAAAATAAATAGTTAGTTTCTGAATTTATTAAGTTTAAGAAATTTATATCACTGATAAATTGTATTTAATAAGTTTACCTGAAACTCAGAAAAATAAAACTCCCTCGTGGCTGGAGATACGTGGTGCCAATCGTAGCCCTGGGATCTGCACGCCTCTGAAATATGGCGCTGATGTGGCTGGATACATGATGCTGCTCAATGAATCTATTAAAAAAATGCATGTTTATAAGTAATTGACTTAAAAACATAAACATATATTTTTAATTAGTATATACTTACATCCCCTGAGCATCAAGTCGAAGTACAGTGCGGCGATGGTAGAAGAACTCTCGGAGGTCTGTGCCGATCGGCTGGATGGTAATACTGCTGGAGAGATCGAAGGCTGCGCCTCTGCTGGAGATCCAAACTCTCCATCTCCGACGCTCATGTGATCTGATGTAGCAGGGCTACGTCTCTGCCCACTCCGTCTGTCGTCGGTAGATCTACCTCTGCCCGTCATACTGAAAATACTAAAGATTCACACAATTAAATATATAACTAAATTATTTCTTGGTCACAACTAAGGTTAATAACAACCATTTAAATCATTTATAAGTACACCAATTTTTTTAAGGCAACTAAGGACCCTACTATGCAAGGGCGAGCCACGGCTACGATCCTTGGCGTGCTAGCAAGGACCGATGCACAGGTTCATGGCTAATGGAAGGGCTTGAGTTTGGGTCGGGCCGCAAGGCGGTGCGTTTAATCATGAGACTTCACAAGAATTCAAGTGTCTTAAATAATTCTACCTTCACTCCATGTCTATAAGGTAAGGCCCTATCCCATTCAAGAATATTTTTTGTGATATGTTATTCTGCTATTAATTATCATCGATCGGTTACATTGAAATTTCGCAGCATTTCCCCATATGTTCTCCTAAATGTGTGGTATATAAGCCACACTAGGAGAACGTATGAGCAAATACAAACCAAATCTTACCCCACGATGATTACTAGCAGACTAACATGTCGCAAGAAATATTCCTAAACTGTCCACCAGGACAATTTGAGAATTTGCAAGACTAAGGCTTACAAATTCTCAAACGGGTCTAAAGGTTAAAGTGATGTGATTATGGAAGTCCGAAGACAATCGAACTTATGCTTGTTATTCTTAACTTCTTGTGAATTATACATGTAATCACTAACTTTTTAAGATTATTGTGTCAAATACAAATGTTTACGAATACTAAAATGTAAATCACTGAAACTACTAATTTTTGCTGGAAATTAAATAATAATACAAGAAGACTTTTTATTTAGCATTATATAATTTAATGCATCATTTAGTTTGCAGCAGAATATAAATAATCAAGACATAACAAATGTAAATAATTACAAATGCACAAATACTATTGCATAAACATTCTGCTTAAATTAATTATTGCATAAACATTATACAAATTAAATAATAATACAACAAGACTTCCTATCTAGCATTACAAATATTATTGAATAATCAAGACATAACAATCAGTCTATCCAAACAGCTCTGTGGCCCCCCTAACTATTTTTTTTTTTTAGTGACAGTGGCCAATTTTTTTTTTTTAGTGACAGTGGTCTGGCCAGCCACGGCAGCGGCCGTGGCCGGACAAGACAAAAAGGGCGGGGGGGGGGGGGGGGGGGGAAAAAAAAAAAAAAATTTTGTGACAGTGGCCAGGCCACTGCCGGCCAACGCAGCGGCCGTGGCCGGAGAAGGCGGCCGTGGCCGCCTTGTCCGGCTGTGGCCACGGTCGTGGCCGGACAAGAAATAAAAGGGGGGGGGTTCCCCCCCTGTTAAGAAAAAAAAAAATTTTGTGACAGTGGCCTGGCCACCGTGGCCAGGCCACGGCAACGGCCGTGGCCGGACAAGAAATAAAAGGGGGGGGGGGGGTTCCCCCCCCCTGTTAAGAAAAATTTTTTTTTTTGTGACAGGCAGCGGTCGTGGCCGGAGAAGACGGCCACGGCAGCGGCCATGGCCGCCTTGTCCGGCCGCAGCCACGGCCGTGGCCGGACAAGAAATAAAAGGGGGGGGGGGGCGGGGGGGTTTCCTCCCCCCCCTGTTAAGAAAAAAAAATTTTTTTTTGTGACAGTGGCCTGGCCACCGTGGCCAGGCCACTTCCGGCCACGGCAGCGGCCGTGGCCGGACAAGAAATAAAAGGTGGGGGGGCGGGGGGGTTCCCCCCCTGTTAAGAAAAAAAAAAATTTTTTTTGTGACAGTGGCCTGGCCACCATGGCCAGGCCACTGCCGGCCACGGCAGCAGCCATGGCCGGAGAAGACGGCCACGGCAGTGGCCATGGCTGCCTTGTCGGACAAGAAATAAAAGGGGGGGGGGGGGGGGGGGGGGGGGTTTCCCCCCCCCCCCCCTGTTAAGAAAAAAAAAAAAGTGACCCTGGCCACCGTGGCCAGCGGCCACGGCAGCGGCCGTGGCCGGAGGGAAATCAGTAAAAAAATTTTTTTTTTAGAGTGTAGGGGCTTACCTTGGTCGAGAGAAGAAGCCGGAGTCGGATGAGAACGCCGGGGAGCCGGAGGACCATAGGGGAGGCGCCGGAGCAGCGAGGTGGGAGCCGAAAATCTTTAGAGCATGGCGGCGGCTAGGTCAAGACGGGGAAGAAGAAGAAGAGAAGGCTGGCTTATATATAAGTACTTAGCGACGTAATTAGTTGCGTCGCTATATGGTCGCAATATTTTTTTTTTAATTTATTATGGCTTAGCGACGCATTAGTGCATCGCTAATCCATCGTTAATATGATTTTATTATTAATTTATAAAAATATAGCGATGCCAATAGTTGCGTCGCTAATGCGTCGCTAACCTGGCGCCAACATCCGGTGGAAAATTTATTTTTATTTTCTAAGAATTACGTCGCTAAGGCGTCGCAATAATTTTTTAATATTTTAAATTAATTAAAATAATAACTTATTACAATAATTGCGATGCAATCAGTGCGTCGCAATAATTTTTAAATATTTTTAAATATAATATTTAAAATTTATGATAATAATTGCGATGCAAATATGCGTTGCAATAATTTTTTTAATATTTTTAATCAGCTATATGTATTTTCATAATATAATTGCGACGCATATATTTCGTTGTAATATTTTTTTTTTTTTAAAAAAATGTGTCGCTAAGACGTCGTAATAATTTTTTAATATTTATAAATGATAATATTTATAATTAATGTTAATAATTGTGATGAAAAATTGCGTTGCAATATATTTTATAAAATTTTTAATTACATAAATTTATTTTAAAAACATTGCAACGCAATAATTTTAAAATATTTTTTAAAACTTTTTCATAACTTTTTTTTTTGAGTAATTATAAGTGATCCGACGTTTTCGATCGATCGAAGCCCTGATCCCGATCGGCCACGACCGATCTCGGACTGTGGCGATCGGTCCGATCGGTGACGATCCAATGGTTGCGATCGATCCAAGCCCTCATCCCGATCGGCCACGATCGATCTCGAACCGTGGCAATCGGTCCGATCGGCAAAGATCCGACGGTTGTGATCGATCCAAGCCCTGATCCCGATCGGCCACGACCGTTCCCGGACCATTGCGATCAGTCCAAGATCGCTGGCGATCTGACGGTTGCAATCGATCCAAGCCCTGATCCCGATCGGCCACGACCGATCTTGGACCGTGGCAATCGATCCGATCGGCAAAGATCCGACGGTTGCGATCGATCCAAGCCCTGATCCCGATCGGCCACGACCGATCCCGGACCGTTGCGATCGGTCCAAGATTGGCGACGATCCGACGGTTGCGATCGATCCAAGCCGTGATCCCGATCGGCCATGACTGATCTCGGACCGTGGCGATCGGTCCAAGATCGGCGATGATCCGACGGTTGCGATCGATCCAAGCCATGATCCCGATCGGCCACGACCGATCACGGACCGTGGCGATCGGTCCAATCGGTGATGATTCAACAGTTGCGATCGATCCAAGCCCTCATCCCATCGGCCATGACCGATTCCAGACCGATGCGATCGGTCCGACATCGCTGGCAATCTGACGGTTCCAATCGATCCAAGTCGTGATCCCGATCGACCACGACCGATCTCGAACCGTGGCGATCGGTCCGATCGGCGACGATCCGAGGGTTGCGATCGATCCAAGCCCTTATTCCAATCGGTCATGTACAATCGATTTTGGACCGATCGCTATTTAACATAATTAATTTTTTAAATATATTACGATGCAAAGGGTAGCATGGTAATTTTTTAATATGATAATTATATTATATAAAATTTTACTTTTAATTATAATAATTACGACGCAATAAGTGCATCGCTATAAAAAAACATAATTTCTTAATTAATTTTTTGGTTTATTACGTCGCTAATGCGTCGCTATTTAACATAATTAATTTTTTAAAAACATTGCAACACACTGTGTTACGTCGCAATTATTTTTTCTCATATTTATACTTTATAAAATTTAACTTTATTTAAAATAATTGTGACGCATTTATTGCATCGCTAAATTAAAAATAATTTTAATTTAATTTCTGGTTTATTGCGTCGCTAATGCGCCGCTATTTAAAATATTTAATTTTTTTTAAAACATTGCGACGCACTAAATGCATCGCAATATTTTTTTAAATATTTATACTTTAAAAAATTTAATTTTATTTAAATTATTTGCGATGCAATTGGTGCGTTGCTAAATTAAAAATAATTTTTTTGATTTTTTGGTTTGTTGCGTTGCTAATGCGTCGCTATTTAATATATTTAATTATTTTAAATACATTGCGACGCACTGTGTTGTGTCACAATATTTTTTTCTGATATTTAAATTTTATAAAAATTAATTTTATTTAAATTATTTGCAACGCAACTGGTGCGTCACTAAATTAAAAATAATTTCTTTAATTTTTTATTTTATTGCATCGCTAATGCGTCGCTATTTAACATATTTAATTCTGTTACAAAAAATTGCGACGCACTGAATTGTGTTGCAATATTTTTTTTGATATTTAAATTTTATAAAAAATTAATTTAAAAATATTGCGACGTATTATTTGCGTCGCAATATTAAAATATTAATTTTTTTTTATTTTCTGGTTAATTGAGTTGCTAATGCATCGCTAATTGCGTCGCAATATTTTGTTGTTACAGAGGCGTCGCAAAGTGGTCGCAATTTAGCGACGCATAATTGCATCGCTAAACTTGCGTCGCTATTTCAGTATTTTCTTATAGTGTGATAATCAAGCTGCCTTAGCATGTTTAAAAGATTCCAACTATCATAGCAAGTCTAAGCATATCGATATTAAATATCAGTATGTAAGAGATATAATTGCCAAAGAGCAAGTTGAATTGAGATATATCTCTACTCATCGAATGCTTGCCGATCCTTTCACTAAGCCATTAGCTTGAAATGTTTATGTAGATCATGTAAGATCTTTGGGCTTACGTAAATTGTAATGTACTTATGAACTATTGAGCTATAAACTCAATTGATATAATAGAATTTTATTTAGACAAGCCATGATCTACTGTTAAGGATTGTACACATATGTGATTGGTTGATTGTTTGGTTAAGAATGTTCATGAGTACATAATAAAGTATGTCAATATGTTAGAGATTGGCCTTCTCGCATGGACAATCGACTCTATGCACTGCATGTGTATGGAGATTAGACGGTTTTAAGCACATAGCTGGGCTATATGGAAAGAGATGGCTCAAAACGAAACATCGCCTTGACATGAAAAACAAAAGTCAAGATGAAATTATTCTGAATACCTAATGATCGAAGTAAATGCTAAAAGAAATATTTACTTAACCTGTTGAAAAGCCAGACATGAGTTCATTAGGAGGTTAGTAAGTAAATGTGTATGAACTCAGGTTAGATACTAAGATGTGTCTGGACTTAAGTCTGTACGATGTTAAAGTTACTGAACAAATAAGACATGTGCTCTCTTAAGGAGAAGGCAACATCGTAGCATGTGATTCATACCACATGTGCTTAAAAGAACAAAGGGTTAGTAGGAGAATGGTCCCTGCTTCTCTACTATGTGAGACCCTTGAGATCATTGGATCTCAAATTTGTACCTTTATGGACTTTTGGCAGTAGCTCAAAAATTCTAATTTAGTGTTGCTACTTTAGCATGCTACCTATAAGCCATAAATGATTCGGTTTAAAGGGGCACATCTAGGAAAGCAGATAATTGGAGTTGAAGAGTTACAAGTTGAAAAGAAAGACTACTCTTATTAACATCCATACATGTATTCATTAGCTGGCCAATTATGCTACTTGTTTAAGGTGGGTATCATAATTGTGATTACATTGTAATGAAAGTGGTTAAGCATATTCTTGTTGATTAATTAATAGAGGGATTAGATATGCTTGAACTGATGAAATAGAAAGAGTCTGGGGTACTGCAAGATATTGTGGTGAGTCTTTTTCTTTTGACGAGTGACTAGGTATTCCTAACCGATACATAGCGATATGCTCGAGTATTCTTGCAGGTCACACGGGTTACTTGCCTTAGTATAAAGTGATTGGTATATTGAGGTTATGGTGATTTGGGTCTAAGTTGAACACGTCATGTGCGAGTGAGAGATGTTACAAACTTGGGTCGGATCTGCCTATGATGGGTCAAACCCGACCCAAATGTATCCACTTACCCTGTTCCACTTATCAGATGGTTAACAGGGTAGTGGGTGGTTGTGAAAACGGATATGGGTCTTGGTTATGAAAACGAGAGGATCAATAGTTGTTTCTTTTAAGAATATATACAACTCTTCCTCTTGATACAGGGATAACCTCGAGAAAATCAGATAAACCTATAAGACGATCACGGAGGCATTTAATCTGTGAAATCAAAGTATGGTTCATCTCGTAATTATACTTGGATCAGGCAAGATCATTGAAAAAAGAGGACATATACGATCCACTTCATCAAAGGTGGTTTGAATTTTAAATTGTTATTTTAAATTCTAACATTAACAATCTTCCAAATTCATGCACTACTTAATTCAAAATATCAACTTCTTCTTCTTCTTCTTCTTCTTTCTTTCTTGATTTTTTTGTAGCATGCAACTATATGGCTTTTCAATGACAGTTCATAAATCACAAGCTTGAAGATATGCACATGGTAGAATGCTCTAAAACTTATAGTTTGAAAATACTAATTTCTCTTGTGAGAAAATCAACTCCATCCCCTAGTTTTTTCTCATCCTTTTTCTTCTCTTTTTGTCACTTTTCCCTACTGCGATGTTCTCGCTTTTCTAAACTTTGTCTTCTCTTTTGTCACAAAGCCTTCTTTTTTTTTCATCCTGGACAATTTTTAATATTTCAGGTCTTCGAGGATCTCTGTGGCTCTTAAGCCGCTATGTTGGGGCGGTGGGGGGCGGCTGAAGCGAATAGGTTTTCACTCTATTTTTATAGGATAGGAAAGGATGCTAGAGAACATTCATTTCATTACCTTTTGCTTTTATATATACGGTGCCATTGTATGACTTGTAGTTATACAATGACCTTACATAAGTATACTAAAACATTCAGGTCACAATTGTTAATTCTTATATTCAAAAAATGTAAAACCGATTGAACTGACTGAAAACCGGTTTGAAATCAGCTTTCGGTTCACTCCTAACCATGAAGTGGCCCGAACCATCTGATTCGAGTGTGGTATAGCTTGGAGGTGGGCTAGATAAAATGTGAGCTCTTGCGAGCTCACTCAAATAGAAAGAAGACTCTTGTAAATTTACATAAATCGACGAAAAGAGCTCATGCAAGTACTCTTCTAGTTTCATGCACTACATAAAATAGATAAATTAAAAATATTTAAAATAAAAAAAAGGGGACATGAACTGATTCAAACCACTTGTTCGCTGCCGGTTAAATTGGTTCCGGCACCTGGTTGTCGCAAAAGACGCTTATTGTGAGCACCAAAAGCACATCATCGATACTGTGCTAATTGTGACTTATTCACTCATACTTTGCTGACTACTCTACTATTTTTAGTTCATATTTCCAATAGAGGTCAATCAAAAGGGAACGCGGATTCATCACCGTTCTGTCTATTTTGATCCACTGTCCATGGTCACCTCCGGGGCCAACAATTGTCATTATTGTCACATACTATTGCATTAATAAACTAAATAGCAAACATATCAAAGTCAAGATGGGGAGGGGTAATCCAGGGAGAGGGCCAAACCAATGTCTGTTGGAAGTTCTGGCAAAGCATTGGAGTTGCTACCACTTGCATCTACCTCAATGGCACGACTGCAACCGAGTAGACTTGAATTTCTATAAGATTTTAGTACGACCTTCGCAAGCAAATGCTGGAACTGCTTGAGTTGCTTTGGCTGCTTTCAGCTGAGTCATTGCAAGTTGGATTTGCAAAAATGAGAAGATGATCACATAAATCAAACAATTAAAAGATTCAAACATGCACCTACAATGGAAGTGAGGAGAATGATTTTTTGTGTTAATTAGTACATTAACATAGATACTACATATAGAACCATATGGATACATGTGAAATTTTTTTCTCCCCTTTTGAGATAGCCAGTTACAAAATTGGATCTAAGAAAATGAACATACTCTGTCATAAAAATGAAGAAAATAGAAAAAGTAAAAGAAAATCGACAGACATAGACAGTAATGAGTAAATTAAACAAGGAATTTATTATCAAAAGTGTGCAAGATAGCATCAAGAAGCAGCTATGTTTGCTTCGTCTAATTATGTAGAATATGACTTTACCTCTCTTCATTCTTGTGTACTAAATTCTATATATATATATATATATATATATATTAATTAATGACTTGTTCATGCATAGCTTGACTTGTAATATTATTGCATGGCCTTACTGCACCATAATTATATTCTACAATAAATTTAAGCCCTTGTCCCCCTCAAAAAGAACAAAAAAAAAAATCTGGTAACATTTAATCTTAAATTCTTATCATTTATCAGAATTATATCATTTGCAAATCATATGTATTATGGGTTTTTAATATCCTAAGATAGTGTTTGTATATTGGTTAAATGGTAGATATGTAAGAGGAACTTATCAACTTAATCAGTCAAACATTACCCAAAAAGTGGTGGATAAATTAAATTAGTCAAAGGCTATAAAGGACACAACTTGGATAAATTTGTTTCATGGAGGAGGGTGAATAAAGTCAACCATCAAGCTTCCAAATTATTCTATTATTTATTATAATACATAAATTATAGATTAACTATAATTTACTCTATATTATATTAATATGAAAATAACACTATATGATATTAATCGAGTGTCGAATATTTTTTATCAAACATATTTTTCTCTAATGATGAGGGGAATTTTGGTCTTTAAATATTAGCTTAAGATTACTGCAATAGGTCGATCTTGGATACCTACCCTTAAGAATGGGTTTAGGATTACTTGGTTGGATAGTGATTTTAGAAGTCAAGGTTTTTTCGGATCATGCCACATTGGGTTAATAGGTGCAATTAATTAAGGTGATTCCATCACCTCTACCCAAATCACTATCTTGAGTGGAGTACTCCATACCAAATAACCTCATAAAGTGAAGAGCATTTCATTTACTTTCTTTTTTGTGACCTCCTTTTCTCCAACTTGAGTTTGATCTGGCTTTCATATATGAAAGAACATATTTATTTTATGTTCTACCATGTGTTTCACTCCTACTTTTCTATCTTATCTCTTTCACCAACTATCTTGTCCTCCTACTGTCACCATGCATCTTTATTTGTAGGAATAAAATCCTTTTAGGTCAAAAGACTGTAGAGGCCAATCTTTGAATTGAGGCTACCCAAACTCTCTCTTGGATGGCCCATGATTAAGGGGAGTTGAGAAAACAATCACCAAGAGATCAATTAGGTTTGAGAGACCTTCACCTTATTGAAAGAAATGGTGTTCCAAGAGTTAAAATAATGCAAAATCTTAAATAAGGCAATGATTGTTGATGAAGACTTGTGAGTGGAAATTTTCGTATTCCTTTCCTTCCAGATGTGCCACCAAATCGCCACAATGAGTTGGTCTCGAGCAAGTCTAGAGCCTAAAGGTAAACATCTTTTCCTCTAGTTGTAGGTCTATATATCATGAAAACTTGTTGGCCTTATGTGGAATTGAAATTGATTTGTTACTCTAGCACATACTTTCTTGGAGAAGGAGCATTTGAGAAAATAGTTGTGGGGCCAACTCAAATATGAGCTGCAAAGAGGGCATCCCATACTAAGGGATCATCCTTTTTTAGCTAACACCTCGTTAGTGTGTAGCTTATTTTTTTAGGGCAAGCCAAGATAATACCTTAATTTTTTTCTAAATTAATAGTTGCTTTCACAAAGATTTATTATATGACCTAAGAATATCTTAATGGTTTAAAAGGTTATAGAAGGAATTGATCGACAAAATACTGTCTCAGCTGAGTTTACACACAGGGGTATCTGCCACCCTATCAGGCCTAATGGAAAAGATAGCATCCAGGTGATCAATCAACTGACAATACTCTTAGTAAGTAAGATGACCCATAAATTTTAGTTTCAATCTCAAATCTTCAACTCTAGCATTCTCTCATAGCCATACCTAGCTTAAAAGCCCTATGATAAAGATCTAGAAAAGATAACAAAGTAGATTGGGCCCAACCAAATGATAGTTGAATGACCATGTTTCAAGAATAGAACATCTATAGTCCCTATACAAATTGCATATGAGTTGGGTCCATATTTCTAACCATTCGCTACATTTCTAAGGAGATATAAATTGGTGAAAACTTTATTAGGAAACTTCTGTCCAAGATAATGCATTCAGGGGCAGATCCATATACATTTGAGGGTAGGCAATCACCTCTCCCCCCCTCCCCACCCCTCCCTTTCAATTTTTTGGAAATTATATAGAGGTTTTAAACTTCTTATGGAAATTTTAAAAAATTATGAAGTTCCCCCTTCAAATAAAAAATTTAAGGGTCAATTATAAAATTCAATGGCTGCCCAGTCTTGTCAAACCTAGCTCCGCCATTGATGCACTTGCTTAAAAATTTCTTAAGATACTTGCCCTTACACATGATTCCTAATCTATAACTTTCTTTCCCTAATAATCCCCCCCTTCCATGTGCCCAAAATAACACAAGGTCTTGCCTCATTTCTACATGGTAACTAGGTAGAAATAAATTCTTAGCATTAACCCAACCTTCTACTACTATATATTATTTAATTTCTATTCTTTCATGTAAAATACCAATCATGGGGTTTGAACACAAATACATTAATCAAATTGCATCAATAAGCATGTCATTATAATTCAACCACCTAAAATAACAAATACAATCATTTTACATGCAATCATGGACATCCACATTCTAATCCCTAAACATCTGAAAATAGCATTGCACGTATGAATATATATATATATATATATATATATATATATATGACATTCATTCCTTTTTGTCGCTTTGGCACAATAAGTTCCTATACACATCAAAAGAATGGGGTCTCTTAGCGGGTATGACTTACATTGATAAAACAATATTTTAAGTGCAAACAACTGTGTTCTTCAAATTAATTGCCATCCATAGTGTCAGTGCATAATGGTTACACTCTACTGCGCCAGTAACTTATGGATATTGCTTTACTTATCGATATTATACTATACCAACATATAGTTTTGTTATGCTAGTGCCAAAAGAGGTTTCATGTGCTAATAAAATATCACTAAGAGGGTGTTTAGATCACCTTTACGATAGAAGCAGGATTGGATTGGCAATTCAATAGCTTCTAAAACCAAAGGAGGGACTACAGATTGTCAATCTCCTCCTGTTTAGGCATGGTTAACTAATGAAAAGATGGGGTCTACGACATATGAATCCACTTTTTACTCTTCCAAATGAGGGATTCGATTGAGATCCAATACCATCCCACTAGGGATCTGAATACACCCTAAATAAACCTCTTGGGCATCATATTTTACATAAAACTCCTTAACATTTGGGCAATATTGGTTCGTTAAAAATGGGAATCATGAATGACTTTCCCAGGATATTCATTCCTAGGAACCATTAAGCATGAGTGGTTTTGATTCCAATACTTTAATAAGTCCAAAAATATAGTGCAAAATTAATATTTGAAAGTGTATTTTTATATTTAATTCTTTCCTTTTCTCGAGAGAAAAAAAAAAAAAGCAAGGCCTAACCAATTTTATTTAAATAAAGGTACAAGAAATGTTAGGAAAGAAAGACAAAAAGAACAAAGATGAAAAAGAATAACGGATGAAATAGAGGAGAGGGATAAGGGCAAAGCAAGGATTTCTATTGGATATAGATAAAATGTCTAGACTTTATAACATTTACCACACATTAAATAAACAAAAGTAATAAAATAAAAATATTAAATCAAACAATATCTTTTAATTATTCATAATATAATATAATGAATATATTTTTATTAGTTTCACACATATTTGTGACGTAGAAAAATGATATATTCAAGCACCCTTGAGAATCATTATATTCCTTTTCATAGAAATTTGTACTTTCGAGAATTGATATTCCCATGCCTATAATACTTGCTTAACATAGGATGGGTGGAATGAGATTTGATTCTTAAGCAAGCAAACTAAATATAGCCTTGAGTTGTAGTTCCCACTCTAGTAAACCTAGTTCTAAAAATTGATTGCCTTGGCTCTACTTCCAACTTAACCCCAATTCTACTCAAACAAGCTTCAAACTTAGGATTTTGACCCTAATTTGTCCCATTACTTGGAAAGTATGAGCTGAATCAAATCTCAACTTAGGTCAAGTTTGAGTCGTATCTAAGTTTAAAAGGTTTGACCCATAAAAATTAATTTGACTATAAATGGGAAACAGAGCTTAGTAAATCTGTAGTTGAACTATGGATACTTTGACATTTAGAAAGTTTATAACTTAATTTGGGAGTGTTTCAAAGAAGACCATTAGTAGCATATATAGGTTCATAGCTGTTTTTAATCTGTTAATATAGGCAACAATGACAACATCAAGTTATAATAAGCTTTCATATATAAATTATATATATTGTCATAAAATAAGAATAGTTCAAAGCATGCAAGCTAAAGTCCATTATTGTATGATGTAGAATTTTGTCTGTAAAACTTTAGATAATAAATCTTTTACTAGTAGAGCTTTTAATTAATAATTACAGTTTTATAGTACTATAAGATTTTATCATTTATTTAGTGATTAAATTGAGAAAGCACCTTTAATAACAAAAAGTAACAAAAGAATGTTGCATAATTCTTTCATTTATCTAACTATTAATTACAAAATTATTAAAAAATATTATTAATTTATATTTATTATTTTGATATTTTAATATGATAATATAATAAATAAAATTTTATATCTTTTATAAAATATAATTTTTTTTATAATATCATTATATGATAATAATGTTATCATACTACATTCTAATATTATATTATTATGATATCATATATTCATATTTTGGTTATGATAATATTTCTATAACAATATTAATGTAAACATTTTTATATTGTAAGCTGGTGACTTACAAGTCCAATGAAAGTAGCCTCTTACTACATCTTAATTATTTGAAGATTTTTCTGATCAATTTTTAGCTTATAAGAGGAGCTATAAAGTTTTTTAAAAATTGTTAATAAATATTTCAAAATAACCAAAAGTATTTTTGACCACCAAATATAGTTTTTGAACCTCTAAAAGCAATGCCAAACGTGGCCTTAGAAGTCATGCTTTAAATCCTCGGTTATAGTACTTATTGTAGACAACTAACCATTTAAATTTTATCATTGGCTTGCAACTAAACCCTTGCTAATCTTCGATCTATTAGATCATGGTTTGTTAGTTCTTGTTAGGCCTTTGTTTTGTTTGCATAAATATGACTCTAGAATATTAAAATACATTTAGAATTGTGATATGTTTTGTTTTGCTGTCAATACACCACATTCATTGTGTGGTACTTGTAATAATCATGTAGCATTTCTCACCTCACATCATAATCTGACAATTAATATATGGTGGGGTTAGAAAACATCAGGAAGAAGATTTTCTTGGCTTTTGGAAGAATTATAAGTTTTTTTAAAAAAATTAACTAAAACAACTCAAGGTAACCAAAAAGTGCATTTTTTTTATGGGGGGGGGGGGGGGGGGGGGGGGGGATCTCTCAAAAGTATTTTTTTTTTTTTTACCCGCAGAAGCAATGCCAAATGAGCCTAAATGACTTGAGGTCCAATTGGCACAAACCTCAAAACAAAACAAATTGGAGGAAAGGTCGAGACTTGCGGTCGTAGGGGTGATTTGGACAGTTTGTTTGCCACGGAATGAAAAAAAAATTTAGTGGGAAAATTAGATTCTGGACTTCAAATTATCTGGAGAGTCAGTCAAGTCAGAGGTTGATTGAAGTTACAGACGATGCACTAAAATATTTCAGAAGATTTGTTCAAAAGATCACATCTTGTACCTATGTGGTCAACGTTGCACTTGGAGACAACAGGAAATAGTATGATGCTGTACTTATGTTCTTATTCTTTTCTTGCTAATCTTTCTGTGGATTTTGCGCCATTATCTCAATGAATCTGGTAAGGCACATCATATTTAATATTTCCTTTATTTTTCTTAAAAAAAAAAAAACTGAAGACCAGAATAGTATTGGTTTGTTTCCTATAAATATAACTACATAAGAGAGACATTATGGAACAGGTCTTCAACGTGTAAGGAGACTGCTTTGGCCTATGATTAAGACATAAGCATCAATGTTACACTATTACAGGCATTAAAATATCTTAAAGATCGCAAGGTCAGAAGATTCAATATCTAGCTTTTGCATGATGATAACCTCAAATCTTCTCAAGAAAATCCAGTTCAGATACCGAGTCATGGAGAACTATCAATAGGAAAAGAGGCAGGACAGAATGAAAATAATCTAAAAACTAAGATATCCGATGCATGAAACATGATATAAAAGATTGGGAATGGAAAACATACCGGAATAATTTTGAGAGCTGGGATCCCCTGCAGCCTCATTAGATGGAGAAGCTATCGATATCCCGGCCTGCTTGTCAGAACTTGGGCTTGATGGTCTTGGCACAGGCAAAGGATCATTAGTCCTCGACGCATCCTCTTCAGTAATTTGTTCTTGTGATTGAGTGTTGACGAGCTGCCAGAAGTGACGGGCGTCGGCGCGGATGAACCAGTGCATGTCGGCGGAGGTGGCTGCCCATGCGTTATCCAGTAATCAAATTCATAATCTCCCTGGACTGCGCCTTCTAAAATGCTGCTGAGGTCATACGGTGCAATATACTGCTCACTAGATTGTCCATCGCCGTTCAATATGATCCCATTAGAGTGCATATCATAGGACTGAAATCCCCCAGTCCAATTTCCTTGTAACCCAATTCCCAACAAACTTGCATCCAGCTGGAGGAACATGCTCTCATAACTGTGGCCACCCATATTAAACCAGGTCGCCGGATCTGCATGATGTCCAAGTCTGGCACTTGGAAACCCTCTACCAGCCAACTGATTTTGATAGCTCCAGGACTGGTCTAAACTGGCCACGACATCAACGTCTCTCCAGCAGTGACAATTAAGTGAACCGGCCAGTTGAACCGCATGCTGTCTGGCGTTGGTGTCGTTCATGAAGAATCCAATGGGCATATTACTGGCCACGCCGGGGTAGCTTTGCCCGAGATGTGGCGAAGGAGAGCCACCGAACCAAGTCGTATGATCACCTGCGATGCTGTTACCCGAAAATGCAATGCCACGCGAAAGCGGCAGCCAAGTTCTACCCGTAATTTCTTCAGGTGATTGAAGTTCTCTGCTCTGGAAACCGCCCCAAAGTCCCGGAAGCGCGTTACCACCTGCATGAAGGCTCTGCAGGTTAGCTGGCGTCATGGCACTCCCCAGGATGTTAGCAACCTGCGACTGCATCTGTCCGGCCAAAGTACTGCTCGACGGCATGGTAGAAGCCATGCCGCCTCCAGATCCGGTCAGAAAAAGTTCCAGGGTCGTTGGCGGAGATAAGTTGGATGCTCGGTCCCAATAAGGGATCGTGCCACCCTCGTTCCAATGACGGTAGCTAATTTGAAATCCGAAGGCCATGTCATCTATAGTGTTCATGGGAATGTCATCGATGTTTCGTCTATCCAAGCCGAGGAGTAGCGACATGTATGGCCCGATATATGCGTCAGCTGGTGTTCCAACCTGATCGATGCCTTGGTACCAAAAACTACCACCTGAACTTCCAATAACATTCAGGTTAGCTACGGACCTCGCATTGGCAATACCAACTTCGTTCTGTCCACTGTTATTAGCCAGTGCATTGAGATCCACTGAAAACTTGTTGCTTGGTAGTCAGCAAATGCACGACTGAGATCTCTTTCCATTGCAGCAATTGCAGGGTCAGTTTCTAACTCTACCTGCTGTTGAAAATGACGATTAAGAGAGATTATCAGAAGTTCAAGTAAAAGAACTAAAAGGAAATGGATCCAATTCCCAGCTCGTACAAGAACAGCAGGTTTTACATATTCAGATTGAAGCTTCCATTTTTTTTAAGGATGAAAATGATACTTCGTGAAGAATATTGCAAGAAAATACTCTGTAGATTGTATTTGTTTTCCAAATACTAATCTAATCACTCTAAAAAAATTGTTATGACATAGAGAGCTATGTTCACACAAATGATAAAAAATTCAGTATAAAATTTAAAAGATTTACTATGTTTTAATATTTTTGATATTACATTTTGGGCAGATTCAAATCTGACTAAAGGGCCAGTTTTGTTTAGGCTCGGGCTTCAAGTTAAGTCAAATGATAGCTCGAGGCCAATCTGAATTATTTTAGGGTTTCAATTTTAAGCCTAAACTAAGTCCAAATTAGGTTGCCCCTAGTGATAGCTCAACCTGAAGTTGGGTTGGCTTGAGCCAACTTCCATCTTACAAATCAAAAAATGAATGTGGGTAGCTTTTTATAAAACTTTGATTCCTAAAAATACACCAATGCCTAAATATATACCCACAAAGTCTCTTCCTATAGCCAGGCAAGGTTTAAACCAGTCTATTATTATTTATAAAAATAAAATGTTTCATAGAAATAATCTTAATCTCGCATATCTATGATCTAATATTCTTTTGTGTTGCTTTTGGAAAAAAATAATCTTAATCTCGCATTTCATCGGTTTTTCATGCCTAGAAGCGGTGGATTGGCAAACCAAGCTCCTTTCTTAGGTTTTGGAAGCCCGTGTTATTTGATTGGGATTGGATTGTCAGTCTGACAATCCCATCCCATGCAATCCAAGCAATGATCCAAATGCACCGTTAATTAGAGGAAGATGAGATTCTGGCAGAAATAGAAATCTAAAAGGCAGTAAAAAACATAAACTCGATGGGAAACAACAAATCAAAATATACAACTTTTATGCCTTTTCAAATCCTTCAGCAGAAGCTAAATAGAGACCGTCTCTTCCCACCCAAACTGTAGTATCTTGTAGAATGAATTCTCCCTTTCATCAACCCCAGAGAGCACACGATCAAATTAGAAAGAATATCAAGAAATATACATGTATCTTATCAGATGAACTCTCCCATTTAGCAAACCCGCCAAAGCACAAAACCATATTATTATTATTATTAAGAGAGAAACAAGTACAAAACCGATAATTCACTACCTTTTTATTGCGGAAACTCTCGAGACTAATTCAGTGATGATCTATTCTTTCTTAGCTTTTACACATCCTACGAAAGTCAACTAATTTATTTTAATTCTACCCTTTTTTTAATATTTTGTGCTATGGTTACTAGGTCCTGACACAAATATCTTCTAAACATTTGTCAAACCTTCGAAAACACAAAACCAACCACAAAGCACAATCCAAATTTTAAGGCCAACAACACAACGTCAAAATCTATTTCTTTTCTCTGACTTCAAATTTCTAGCCCTCGCTCCGTGGCTGCCCTTTATCTTTGCAAGAACTCTCGTAATAATTTGATGAAGATACCTTTCTTTCTTAGCCTTTAATTACCAGGTCCTAATAAATTCTAATGTTTTTTAAAAAAAAAATCTTTCCTGATACAGTTACTAAATGGTGCCCCAGCACAAATATTGAAAATGTGTGTTACATTTATAAGCTACATGAGCATAGAGCACAGGTGTTAAAAAGCCAAATTCCTAGACTACTCATGCATTGCACCAACATCCAACTAAGATATGCTTGAAGGTACAGTGGGAAAGGAGGGGAAAGAAGATAGACCTCAGGGTTCACTAATAAAAAAAAGATATAGTCTCTCTCTCTCTCTCTCTCTCTCTCTCTCTCTCTGTATTTGTGTGTCTATACACACACACACACATATATATATATATATATATATATCTCATTTTAAATGTGCAATTACTGCACTGAAAAATGAAGTATTTAATGAAAAAACAATGCATTAAGTGCATCAATTAAATGACGAGAGATTCTTAGGTAGACCCAGGATGGCACATAGCTCAAGCGGGAGGGGAGATTGGCCTGCCTGCATTATTGAGCTCGTGTCTCCGTTCTCATGCATGAAGATTAGGTCTATCTAAATCTCAGCCTTAAACGAGTCATTCTAGTGTGGCTGCAGCTCTTAATGCTGGGCGAATAGGAGCATTATGTCTGTATCTTTACATTTGTGCTTATATAAATGTATCAATTCATGTACTTAAATCTAATAATTTTTCTGATAATGTATCATTATCCCTCATCCTATCTAAATCTAATAACGTAGAGTAGTTAAATCTAATAATTTTTGCTGATATAGAAAGCACTAGTGAAAAGCATAGAAAAATTAGGCATGTAAGTTCTCATTTCTCACATAAAATTAATTACAAAAATCAGATATTAGTAGGAAAGAAAACAACGAAAACCTGGTTTATAAAAAAAATTAAATAAAAAAAAATAAAGAAACAACAAGACGATCTGGAATTGATTAAAGAACTAAATAGAACTGCAATGGAATAAATAGATTATAGACATGGTAGGGATAAAAAATGACTCTTTATCATCTTAGAATTCGTAAAGGCTACAAATCGGGTGCTTACAAAAATTCTAATCAAAATAAATTGATTGGAGAGAGAAGGGAAGATCATTCCTGGCCGTCGCAAGTCCTTGCGTGCGGAAATAAGAGAAGACCGAGATCATCAGTTCAGTGAATATCACAAGCAAACATGCTTCCAAAATCGATAGGAATGGCGAAAGCATCATCTTTCACATAAAATAACACCAAAAAGACGAAACATCCAACGAAAGCCCACATCCAAAGCATCGTGAAAATAAAAGTTTGATCCAAAGAGAACCGATCGAACAGGAAGGCTTTAAGCTCCAACGGGAGTTGAAACTGATGAAGAAAGAACCAAAGAAATAATGATGGAAGAGATCGATATGGGTACTTATTACCTCGCGTCTGTCGCTGATATCCAAGAGCTCTTAAGGGCTGCACTGGGCCAGGGCAAGGAAAGACCTACAAGAACTGAGAGATTGAGTTCCCTTATAGAAGAAACAGAAAAGAGTTTCAGAAAGCGAGACGAGTGTGAGACGAGGACAGACCGAGGGGGCTGGCTTCTCCTTTTCAAATGGAAAGGAGTGGGAGATTGGTGCTTGGCTGGTGAGTCTGGTGTGTGGATATATTTCCGCACTATAGAGCCCGTCCTGGTATTACCTCGTGGAACTTCACGTTCCGGTTCTGCTGGCGGCTCCTGCGGGCGGGGTCGGGGCCGGGGCCGTCCAATGCCGCCATAAACGTTTGATTACCGATGACAATAATAAATTTAACCCTCTTTTATAAATTTAGTGAGTCAAAATTTCAAAACATAAATTAAATTATTGCAAAGGTTAATTGGAAAGTAAACTTTATTTCTTCCCTTCTTTCCTTCTTTCTGTTCCCACAAAAAAATGGGTGCCAACTGATTCAATTGACACAGTTACCAAATTTTATTATATATCTAGGTTGGAGTTATGTAAAATATTAAAATATATTATTATTAATATTAAAAATAAAAAATATAATTATTTTAAATTATAAGATACTCAGAAAATTAGTTATATTTTATGGTGTTAAATATTGAAAGATTAAAAAATATGTATAAAGATAAGTGTAACCAAATGTTGAGATGAATGCATAGTAATATATATATAAAAAGAATAAAAATAAAGGTATTTATAAAAGATGAAGATAGCATTAATTAAGGATAATTGGATAGAATGATGACTTAAATATATTTAATTAATGATTGTCGCAAACTAACATAAATGAGAGAAGCAAGTATACCAAGCTTATTTTGGTTTGAGCCCAGTGAAAATGTACATCGAGGATTGCCAATATGAAATTATATATATATATATATATTGACCTTGTGATACATAAGCTAAACATCTATAAATTATATAATTTTTAAAGTTCAAGTATGTTAGAGGTAATATATCACATCCAACAATTTAAATCATTGATATGAACCTTCTATCATCCAAATTTACAATTGATTGAATTTAAATGAAGATTTTTTTGGGTGTATTCAAGCTGAATATTTTCCCTATCTCTCTCTGTATATACATACAACCTTTCTTTAGTTTTAAATTTTGATTTTTTTCAACTTTTTGATAAAATGTGTCACTCCATCACTAATCATCAAGCCTTGTCCTTTATATATAACTTAGTTCCAAGAAGACAATCAAATTTCAAAAATTTCTTATAACTCCCATCTCTTGCAAAATTTTAGTAAAATTGATGAGAGATTTAGAATAGTTGAAATCATGACCCATCAATGATGCTCTAGGGTGTTTCCTTTTTCTTTTTTTTTTAGGGTGGGAGATCTAAATAACAATTTGAAAAAGAAACTCAACTTAACTCAACTCATCTAAGCCTTTTTCCAACTACATGGGGTCGGCTACATGAATCTGCTTCCTCCATCCTACTCTATTTAGGACCAAGTTGATATTTAAATTGTAAATAGTTATATCTTGTTTAATTATTTCTGTCTATATGTTAGTTTAGGTCTACCTCTACTTCTATCCTAACCATGAATTGTTAAAAGATCACTCTTTCTAACTGAAGCATTTAAAGGTCTACGTTGTATATGTTCAAACTATCGTAATCAATTTTCTCTCATTTTATCTTCAATTAGGGCTACTCCTATCATTTCTTTTATTTGTTTATTTCTAATTTTTATCTTTTAAAGTTTTCTCACATATCCATCTTAACATATGCATTTCTTTTGCAATTAATTTATTCACATGTTGTTTCAATATTGCCCAACACTCTATTCCATATAGCATAGCTAGCCTAATAGTAGTTTTATAGAATTTTTCTTTCAATTTTAATAGGATGCGTCGATCATATAATACTTCCGAAGCACTTCTCTACTTAATCCATCTACTTTAACTCTATGATTCACATCTTCACCTATTTCACATTCTTGCTGGATAATTGATCCCAAATACCAAAATTTTTTACTCCTTGATATCTCTTGGCTTATAGTCTTCACTTTCTTCATTTATATTTCTACTCCCACTAAAATTATATTTCATGTATTTAGTTTTAGACTGATCTTAAAACCTTTAGATTCTAAAGCCTCTTTTCAAATCTTTAGCTTAGCATTTACTCCATATGTAGTTTCACCAATCAATACTATATCATCTACAAATAATATATACCATGGAATATCATTTTGAATATATTTGGTTAATTCTTTCATAACTAATACAAAAGGATATGAACTTAAGGCAGATCCTTGATGTTAACCTACAACAATTGAAAAATCACTAGTTTCTCCTATTATTATTTTAACAATAGTTATTGATCTATCATATATATCTTTTATCAATTTTATGTACCTTTTTAACTTTTTTTCTCTAAAACCTATCATATTATTTTTCTAGGTACTCTATCATATTCTTTCTCTAAATCAATAAAGACCATATGAAGGTCTTTTTTTCTTTTCTCTATATCTTTCCATCAATCTTCTTAATAAATAAATAGCTTTCATGGTCGATCTTTCAGGCATAAATCCAAATTGATTATTTAACACCGAAGTTTCAGCTCTTAATCGATTTTCTGTATGACTCATTAGCTTAATCTCTCTATAATTTGCACAATTTTGAATATCTCTTTTATTTTTATATACGAATATTAATATGCTTTTTCTTCAATCATCTGCCATTCTTTTAGTTGCTATAATCCTGTTAAATAAATTAATTAACCACATGACTCTAATTTCTTCTAAGCCTTTCCAAACCTCAATAGGGATCGCATCTGATCCTAATGCCTTTGTATTTTTTATTTTACTCAGAGTCTTTTTAACCTCAAGCATGCCAAATCTATAAAAAAAAAAAATAATGCTCATTTGTTACTCCTAGGTTATCACATCCTTCTACACTTAAATTTATTAAATTATTTTTATTTAATATTTTTTTAAAATAACTTTTTTATTATTCTTTTATCTCTTCTTCTTTTAATAAGACTCTTTCATCTTCATTCTTAATACATTTAATATAGTCAAAATCTTTTGTTTTATTTTCTCTTAGTTTTGCTAATTTCTATATAGTCTTTTTACCTTCTTTCGTATCTAGTCTATTATATAAATCATCATAGGCTTTAAGATTGGTATTACTTACCGCTTTTTTACTTTTTTTCTTTGCATCCCTATACTTTTTAAGACTTTCTTCATCCCTAGCCTCTTGCCAAATTTTATAGTTTATCCTTTTAAGCTTGATGGCAGTTTGAATTTTCTTGTTCTACTATCAAGTTTTCTTTTCTACTAGTTCTACTCTTTTTGATTCTCCTAAAACTTCTTTTGTTATATTTTTTATGCATTTAATTACTTTTTTCACATTAAATTGGGATCACTATCTATATTCATAGTCATTACTCTTACTAACTTTTATTTAAATAATTCTAATTTTTTTCTTTCAAATTTTAATATTTAATTTTTGAATTAATAATTTTATGTTTTACTCTAGATTTTATTTTTATCCATATGTCTGCTACATTATCCTATATTGTGAAATTAAACTTTCTCCTAAAATAACTTATAGTTTTTACATGTTATTTTATCTATCTTCCTATTTAAGAAAAAAATCTATTTGACTTTTATTAATTAAATCTACTTTTTAATATTATTAAATATTTATCTCTCTTTTTAAAATAAATATTTGCTATTGTTAGATCATACGTAATACGGGATGTATCATGCAAGATATTAACGTAGAGCAATGATTCATATTTTAAAGTGCTTTACTTTTCAAAATGAGTAAGAATAAACTAAGAATGAATATGCGAATAGTATAGTAACTACCTGCAGAATACGATTCACTAAGTAATAAAGAAAACATGATTTTAGGGTTGAGAAACCACTACTTAAAACATACTCTTTCTTCAACAAAATAGAACTTATAAGAAGGGATGCGTTTGATTACTAGGCAATGATGGTCTTTATCCTAAAAGTATCATGCAGCTCTCAGGATGAGTACCTGAAAGATGAAGCTATGCTACCACAGATGTTTTGGCTTTCTTGTAGATGGTTCTAAAGACAAGGAGAACTTCATCTAAGGATCGTAGCACCTCAGCATCTTGGGGTTGGATGCTTAGAATAGGTGTTGAAATGGGTATTTATTGGGCCTCACACCCTCTTCCTCACGGAATGTCAATGCTCAGGAGAACAAAAAAATTGAAAAAAAAAAACTCTTTTTCATTAATCATTAATTATTTTCTATTAAAAAAAGGAAGGAATTTTTATAATAAACCCTAACCCTTGAATTACATGAAAAAATAGAAAAATAAGGGTGCCATATTATTTTCAAATAAGGAGATAGGCGGCATCTTGAAACAAGAAAAAAAGATCAAGGGATAGCTTTCCCAAATATGGAGATAGGCAGCATCTTAAACAAGATAAAGAAATCAGGGGATGGCGCCATATCCTACTTTTCATAAGGAGTGGATGGCAAATCACCTTCTATAAGAGGTTTATTTGCGTCCTTTTATGCTGAGATGACTTATAAAAATTTTAGGATACCCAAATTGAGTAGATGTCACCTACTTTGACTAAAATTCAAAGTGGGACTGAGGTGGTGCATTGAATGTGGTCCTTCATGGCGTTTGGTCTTCAACTTCTTACACTTTGACTCAATAAATTTTGACTTAACTCAAATAAAATTACTGGACTCATACTTGACTCAACTAAAATTACTAGACTTATACTGACAAAACTTGATTACAGGACTTAAAGTCAAACCAACATAAAGTAAAAAATTCATAATAACTCTGAACTCAAATGAATTGACAAGAATCAAAAGTCTAACTATATTAATCAAAAATCCATAATAAGCTCATTAACCTCTATCTGATCTTGGTGCTCACTTCAATTCTCTCGAAATGGGAGGAACTCGACCCTATTGAGTAAGGGTCAATCTGGCTCTAGTACCGCTTCAATAGGTCTAAGTCGAGGCACTACAGATCCTCTTGAGTGATTCATGAATCCTTAGATTCTGGTCATCCTTGCCAATGAACTAAATAACATTGGTAGCCTTTATTTTGGATAGTAATAGCTTGGTCATCCAGGATACGCTCAATCCTTTCTATGCTTCCAGGTAAATTTATTGATGGACACTCAGGTATAGGTTCGCTCTCAAGAATAGAGTTGGAACCAAACGGCTCATCAGGTATCATTGTTGGTTCCCTATACTCAACTAGGTCTGAGATATTGAAGGTTGAGCTAATGCCAAATTTGGATCATAACTCGAGCACATAGAAATTAAGTCCAACTTTCTTTATTACTTTAACGGGTTTAGCTCCATGGGCATATAACTTTTTTATGATCCTCGAAGAAAATCGCTCAGGTCTAAGCCTAATTATCACATAATCTTTCTCAATACATTCTTTAACTCTCTTTCAAGAATTAGTCATATTTTAATAAGTATCATTGCTCAAATTAATCTTATTGATAATTTTCTTATGAAAATCTCTAACATGTTGTGCAAATAATTCAACTGACTCAGAGACTCATGCATGTATGGGTAAAGGGATTAGGTCCATGGGTCTATTATGCTTATAACCATGGACAATCTCAAATGAACTCTTGCTTGTGGTCCTATTAACTGAACTGTTATAGGCAAATTTGGCTCTAGGTAACAAAAGATTTCAATTTTTAGTGTTTTCACCTGCAATATATCTCAATAAGTTTCCAAGGATTCAGTTCACTACTTCATTTTGGCCATCGGTTTGAGGATGGAACAAAGTAGAAAATTTGAGCTTAGTCCCTAACATATGCCAGAGGGTTTTCTAAAAGTAACTCATGAATTAGACATCCCTATCGAATACAATGATTTTTGGTAGGCTATGTAACCTAACCACTTCATCTAAGAAAAGTTTAGCCACTTTGGAGGCATTAAAGTGGCTCAGTGGGAAGTGCTTAGTGGGATTCATCCTACAATGTGAAAGATTAAGCAAAGTGGCTCCTAGGACTAGATTTATAGTATGTTGAATGTTCCTTAAAAGTGATAATTGATCAAAAAGTTCTTTAGAAAATACATCTTGGAACTCTTTCAAAAATTCTTTCAAAAATTCTACTACCTTTTGAGGGTATTTCTTTTGGGTTTAATCATGAATTTTTCTAGTAGTTAAGATCCAAATTGATGAACTCTCAGTGATCTCACGTTCTAGTTTTTTAGTGCAGATCAGATTTAATCCTGATTTCTTTCTTTTAGGTTATTAGATTCCTTTTTAATATGATCCCTAAGTGGAGTTGGGTTTATCACAAGCTTCTTTCCATAGTGGTTAAAGGAGCAGGAGTTGGATCGATCATACAAGGTAGCATCATATTATATAACCAAGGTCGACCTAAGATGATACTACTAACTTTCATAGAAAGGACATCACACCATACCTTTTCTTGATAGGATTATAGTTGGATCATGACTTGGCATCTCAGTTTAATGGGGATAAAAGTTGAGTCTATCCAGAATACCTTATAGGGATTGAGATGAAAAACTGTAGATAAACCTAGGGTTTTAACAACACTGGTTGAGATGACATTAACATAGCTTTTTCTATCTATGATGATGTTACATACATTTTTCTCTAACTTTATAAATGTCTATAGAATATGGGTCCTACATCAATCATCTTGTTCTTTGGTTTGGGTCAAGATACATCTAACAACTCTCGATAAATCAGATGACTAAATGACTTCCTTCTCTCCTTCATATTCATCTATTAAGTGTATTCCAGCTTCATACACTTCTTTTTCATGCTCATCAATGAGTTCAGGATCTTCTTTCTTTAGTTCTCCTATGTGTAGGGATCGGGTTGGGTATTGACTAGCATAGTGTCCCAATTTATGATATCTAAAATAAGAAGCATTAGGATTAGGATTCCTCTGAACTTTAGGTGACTTACCCTTATCTTTCTTGTAGGTCAATGGGGTGCTAGGAGTAGGTTAGCCTGACTGCATTTGACTAGATCCTGATTTTTTTATTAGGGGTACCATTCCTAGTGGGTTCAGATCGACGGATTATGGGTTCACTTTGGAATCTCTCGTAGTCTCTAGCTATCTGATAAGCTTGTTAAAGATCATAGACTTTTTTAAAAAATAATTCTCTCTAAATGTTCTCACGTAGTCCAACCCTAAACCTAGATAGGGTCACAGCTTCAGATTCATCTATGCTACACCTCATGACATATTCATCAAAATTTGGCTAATTTTTTAGATACGTTCTTGCTTCCCTGACTCAACCCCTACCATTGATCTAAAATTCACTGATGATAGGATAGGAAAAGATACTTTTTCCTAAGCTTAAGTTTCATGGCTCTCCAGTTAGCTATGGGTATGTCTTCCCTTTGCCTAGTTATCCTTTCAACATTCCTCTAGTATAGTCTAGCTTGGTGAACTAACTTAAGTTTAGAAAACTTAAACTTCCTCTTTTCAGACATTTATACCACTCAAAGTACTGGTCCATATCTTCTTCCCAATCAGTGTATACCTTAGGGTTAAGACTGCCATCAAATGTAGGTGCATCAAGTCATATGTTCCTAAAGACTCTTTTCTCCAAATCCACAAAGTCTTGGTGTGGGCGTCTAGAGTTATGTTCAGGGATGAGATCATGACGATGGGCTCTTGGACCAAGGAGAGTTGATCTAGGTAATTCAGGTTCAGTGTGGTTCAATTGATTTTCTGCAAGGGTCCAGATCCGCTCTTCCATTTGGTCAAACCTATTGTTTAATTGTTCAAATTGTTCAATCATGGTTCTTATTAAAGTTTCAAGACTGGGATCCATGGTGTAACTTGGTTATGTTTGGGGATGTTGGTAATGGGCTCCTGACCTAATGGTCACGCAACACACAAATTCATTATAGGATTTCTAGACCTAGAAGCTCAAGTAGAATGAATCAACTCAACATTTATTCTTTCCACTGGCCAGATAAGAGGTGGGGTTATGGGAGGCTTCCCCGCTCTCGCAGAGACCTAATTAGAAAACCACAAGTCTGGTTAAGGCTTTTGCCATTTGAACCCTAGCCCTAGACATCACTTTCAAGAAATAACTGAAGGATTGAGTGCACCAGTTTTATCACAATACTTGAAACTCAACCACGTGGGTATCCCTAGCTTTGCTTTAGATTTTTACTCAATTTTAATTAGGCTTGAGATCGAGATGAAGATGGTTATTTTGTGTTGACCCAATTGATGATTTTGATGATTAACAAAACTATTTGAGTATAACTCTTGAAGGCTCTGATGATTTTGATTTAGTGTTTCAGATTATAAGACTATTGAATGATCAAAATCAGGAGTTACATAGTGTTCTGGATCGAATCTAATGTCTAGGTAAGAATTGCAGACATTAGAGTCGACTCTGAGAATCACAAAGCCGACTCCGGAACTGGCACAGTCTTTAGAGTTGACTTCGAGACTGTTAGAGTCGACTCTCACAGAAGAAGCAGAAAGTCAATTTTTCTGATCCCAACCTAGAGTCGACTCCGGGTAAGTTAGAGTCGACTCCGGAAAAGTTTCTTGTCGACCCCAGAAAAGCCAGAGACGACTCCAGAAATACCGTTTTGAAATGCCTCGAGCTAGAGCCGACTCCAGAAAAGTTAGAGTCGACTCCAACCCACCTGGAACGAAAAACCAAGTTGCCAGATCAGCTCTAACAGTAATATTTCTATTTTACCTTATTTCTAACGGATATATTTTGATACAAGGTACACTCCAACGGATAGTTTTCTTCCAAAAATGCTGTGAAAGAAATCTATAAAAAGGGAAGTCTATTGTTCAAAAAAAAAATAGAACGAAAAAAATAGAATGAAAAAAATAGAAAGAAAAAGAGAGAAAATCTGAGATAGACAAATCCTATTTCAAAAAATCCGATAGCTTGAATCTTGAAAGGAAAACCTTCTAGCTCAAATCCACTCCACTCCAAAAAGCTCAAGAGGAATCCAAAGCGTTCAAATCAAAGTCTTGGCGGATTTCCCAACTTGGAGAAAGGAGATTCATTTCTTGCTTTTCAACTCTTCTCAACTGCTTCAACTGTGAAGAATCGGAGCTGAGGCTTGATTCAATCCAGCAAGGAGAAGAAGAAAAGAAGAAAAGCTCAAAAGCCAACCTATCTACATATCAGGCTTTTCTAAACCTTGTTATTCTTAATTTATATATTTGCTCATTGAGGAGCTTTGTATTTCAAAAATAATACTTATTTTGTTTGTGCCTAGTTCAATCTGGGGGATTGAACTAGAGGAGGTAGTTTTACCTCGGTTCAAGCTTGGCTAAGCTTGGGTTAGGGTTTTTTGTGCTCGTGAGCCCTTGAAAACCAGCTGGGTTCGTTGTGCGCCCGGAAAAACAACAAGTTCGAGTTGTAAGCTTGTAAAACAACTCTACTGTAATCTAGGGTGATTATAGTGTGGACCCAAGTGAATCTTGGGAGTGGACGTAGGTGTTAGATACAGCGAACCACTATAAAATCTTTTGTGTTTGCCGTGTTCCATTGTCTCTTTCTCTATCTCTATCTTATTCACTACACTTTATAGTTACCTTGCATTTGCCTTCATTAATCTCAAGCAAACTATTTTAAAAAGGCTAATTTTTTAAAAGAACCCAATTCACCCCCCCTCTTGGGTTGCCATCTGGGCCAACATTTTGGGCCAAGGAAAGGTGATGAAATTCTTCCCTTACCTGAGATAGAAAAATTGCCCTTAAGTGAATTCAGTGATGCATGCACACACATATGAAAATCTAAAGTAACATATATGTAGATATATATATATGTATATATTTATTTTATTATTATTATTATTATTTATGTTATAGATCTAAAAATAAGAAGAAAATTATAGATTTAATAAAGATTAATTAGATGATTAAAAAATTTTAGCACTATGCATGAACATGTCCTAGCCTGCTCTGATACCAAACTGATACAGGATGTACCATGCAAGAGATTAACGTAGAGCAATGATTCATATTTTAAGGTGCTTTACTTTTTGAAACGAGTAAGAATAAACAAATGATGAATATGCGAAGAGTAAAGTAACTATCCACAGAACGCGATTCACTAAGTAATAAAGGAAATAGGATCCTAGGGTTAAGAAACCACTACTTAGAACATGCTCTTTCTTTAATAAAATAGAACTTATGAGAGGGATGGGTTTAATTGCTAGGCATTGATGATCTTTATCCTAAAAGATTGGATTACACAGCTCTCAGAATGAGCATCTAAAAGATGAAGCTATGCTACCACAGATGTTTTGGCTTTCCTTCAGATGATTCTAGAGACAAGAAGGATTTCATCTAAGGATCGTAGCACCTTGGCATCTTGGGGCTGGGATGCTTGGAATAGGTATTAGAATGGGTATTTATTGGGCCTCTCACCATCTCCCTCATAAAGTGTCAATGCTCAGGAGCACAAAAAAATAGAAGAAGAAGACTCTTTTTCATTAATCATCAATTATTTTCTACAAGAAGAAGGGAGGGGTTTTTATAATAAACCCTAACCTTTGAATTACATTAAAAAAGAGAAAATAAGGGCATCATATTGTTTCAAAATAAGAAGATAAGCGGCATCTTGAAACAAGAAAAAGAGATCAGAGAATAGCCTTTTCAAATAAGGAGATAGGCGACATCTTGAAATAAGATAAAAAGATTAGGAGATGACATCATATCTTGCTTTCCATAAAAAGTGGACGGCAAGTCACCTTTCATAGGAGGCTTATTTGCTTTTTTTTATGCTGAGATGACTTATGAAAATTTTGGAACACTCTAATTGAGTAGATGGTGCCTACTTTGATTAAAATTTCATGTGAGGCTGAGGTGGCGCATTGAATGTGGTCCTTCATGGTCTTGGGTCTTCAACTTCTTATAGTACTTTGACTCAATAAATCTTGACTGACTCAAATAAAATTACTGGACTCATACTGACAAAACTTGATTATAGAACTAAAAATCAAACCAACATAAAGTAAGAAATCCATAATGACTCTAAAGTCAAATGAATTAATAGGAATCAAAAGTCTAACTACATCAATCAAAAATCCATAATAAGCTCGATAACCTCTGTCTGATCCTGGTGCCCGCACCAATACATCACTGCAAAATTTAATAAGCTCATGCTGGCTTCATTCCTATCTCCAAATACATATCCTCTATGTACCATTTTATATCCATCCCTCTGTTTACCTACATATCCATTAAAATCTCCTTCCAAATATATTTTTTCTTCTTATGGTATTTCTTGCATTTCTTCATTTATGCCTTCCCAAAATTATGCCTTAGTTTGTTGGTCTAATCCTACATGTTGTGCATATATACTAATTATGTTTATTATATTATTCTTAATTATAAGTTTTAATGATATAATCCGATTTTCTTTTCTAGTTATCTTAATAACATATTCCTTAAAATTCTTGTATAGAATTATTCCTACTCCATTTATATTTTTATATTTTTTAGTATAATATAATTTATATCATGTATTCTCTATTTTTTAGATCTTTCATCTATCCATTTAGTCTCTTGTAAGCATATTATATTTACTTTTCTCCTAATCATAGTGTCTACTATCTCCATAGTTTTATTTGTTAGTGTTCCTATGTTTCATGTTACTACTCTAAGCTGACTATCATGGACTAACTTCTTTACCCATACTTCTTCATTGTGCAGGAATCCTTGCTCACTTATCACTGCATCCGGGTGCCGATACGGCACCTCTTGCCCATTTTTTGAAACATCCGGAGGCAGACGCAATGGGTCTATTAACAAGGACGTCTTAACCCTTCGCATAGTTTGATTTATCAGATTCATGTTTTAAGGGTTCTGACGGAGTTTTACGCTGATTGTTTGCTATCTAACGTAACCCTCCTCCTTTACCCAGCTTGGGACCGACCTTGGCAGAGTTTCACACAATTTATATAGGTTAGCTTGATTAAGACAATATCTCCTCCTACTAAAAGTTATAATTAGAGGGTGAGAGAGAGAGAGAGAGAGAGAGAGAGAGAGAAGAAACTTTGGCAAAAAAAAAAAACAAAACAAATTGGATTTTTCAATGTGAGACGAGCCAGGCTCAAAATTTTCCTATACTAGTTTGATTTTTCAGATTCATGGAGATATTAGCCAAGGCAAACCCTAACCAAGCCCAAGCCCCGCCGGTCTCCTTCATGTCCTTATCAGCACTGATGAACCCCAATAAAATACCAAAACAACAATTCAAACATCATATCAAAGATAATTCCTAAAGGTACCCAACTTGCTACACATGGATGTATTGGGTCAGTCATCAACGCTACACGGTGGTAATGCCTATTTGCTACACGCAGCATAGATTTTCATGAGACTACAATAGAAGCAATTGACCTCATCTTCCTTCTAGTTGATTTGACCACTTGTTCTCATGAAACTTCCGCAAGTGGATGAAGTAATTTAGTTGACTTCTACCAAGGTAAATTACTAAACTTGATCATAATCATTTCACTTCAGTCAAGTAACAAGTAACTTTTCCTGAGATTCTGTTCAAAATACCTTGTTCGTCTTTGTTGTTCAGATGAGCTCCTTAAGATATAAAATTGAGCCCAAGAAGAAGAAGAAGAAGAATTTGGAGCAATTGATAAGTTTTTTTTTTTTTTTTGGGTTTTGTTTTTTGGTACAAAAGGCAATTCAGCAGGTAAGGCAGAATCAGCTTGAAACCAGATTAATGCAGAAGGTAAGCCTGGAAATGCCATCCAATGCAACTTGATTCCCCTTCTAGCATACGTGAATTGCTTTGAAAGCCCATATAGGCCTCCTAAGCTCCCATATCTGTCAATATATGATAGATATATGCACCAATATATATATTTATATGTATGTGAATGTGCACTACAACTAATACTTGGTGTGGCAACCCTTTCTTCTCGATGCTATGGTGTGGCGTCAAAAAATTCTGAAAGCTTTCGATGCTTTTTTGCAATTAACTAGTGTAACAACGCTTTTAAGCATCGGGGATTAACGAGGCTTTTAAGCATCAAGAAGGACCATCGTCACTGGACCTTTTTCTTCACCTCCAAGTCCTTCTTTGTCTCTCCATGATGAAACCCTAGCCCCCCCTCTTCCGAGCCCTTCGTTGTCTCTCTGCAACAAAACCTTAGCCGCCCCTCTCTGTCTCTTTGAGCCCAGAACAATTTCTCGATAGCTCACTAGCCTTGCTTGACGATTGCCAACAGCAATTCAGTTGAAAGCCTCTGATTTCTCTTTGCAGCAGCTGTCGGACTATTGAGATGAGTCGATCAATATCCACCGAGCATCCAATTTCCTCTTATCTCTTGGCTTCGGCTGGTTTTCTCTCTTCCTTCTTTTTTTTTTTTTCTACCCCTGTTTTTGTCTATTGCTGGAGTACTACTCTTGTGTCACAGCGCCAATTGAGTTATTAATGGAGTAGCAATCGAGCCAGAGTTGGCCAATAGGCAGGTTGTTAGCACCAGACCCTTGAGGTTTCCTTTCTTTAGACATTATATTCTATTTTTCATTTTCCCTTTCCATTGATCAATAGATCAAAACATGGTTTCAAAACGATTTAAGAAGTCATTTGTGGATGTCATGATCTTCACCTCATTAGCTCTACGCTGGATCTGTCTGCATTGATATCAGGCCATCTACTTGCTAGTTGACCCTTCTCTCTTTCTTCTGTGAAGTTCTTTTCTTTTCATTCCTCTCTCCATCGCCAAAGCTATTTCTGTTGCCTTTTGTTAAATTATAGGGACATAGAAACAGAGTAGTACCACATACTGATGTCTAGGGTACAGGGCTTACTGGTTGCATCCTTTTCCAAGCGGTCAATTGAACGTGTTTAAATGAAGTTGAAGAGTAATCGGGAATGAGATGGATTGGGGTTTTGTCACAAATTGTCGAGATTTGATCTCAATCGATGCAGCTGGTATTGTGTTTGGATTTTTTTAAAAATATATAAAAATGATTAGTGAAATCCCACCCTTACCCTTCTAACACCAGGGATATTTTTTTTAAAAAAAAAGGCAAGTAGCTGTATTATCCAAAGTTTATGCTATCACTAAATTCGGATGATAGAAATTATGGTCAAATATAGGTGATAGAATAAATAAACAAATAAATTCTGCATGAGAGATCAGGTTGAAGAAAAATTTTACGGCTAGCCCTCCTATCATATCCATGCCCCTGAAATTACCTACCCCACCTTATTTTACATTGTTAGAATGTAGCATTATTAAAAGAGAATTAAAACAGGCATACTTGGGAGGTGAAGAAATAGAGGTCATTTCATAATTGAAATGGGATTATCAGGATAATTTTAAATCATTAATGATTTGTATTTATAAAATCACTATGTTTAGTATACAATAACCTAGTAATAAAATATTATTAGATATATATAATTAAGTTGTTTGATATGCTATAAGAATCAAAGATTATTGACCATGTTATTCTAAATTATTTCTATTATTATTATTTTATATTATTTATAATAATAATATCTAAATTAAATTATAATAATATAGCATAATATAATATAATGGTATAATATTTGAGATAGACTAGGCTACATTTATATTTAGCTAAGTGGCCTCTTTCACCATTAGATTTATATCAATCTCAAAGTTTAAAAGCCATCTAAGTACTGTTAGCTACCTTTTTTTTAAAAAAAAAAAGGGGGCATTTATAAAACATGACAATACAGCTTATACTTCTACAATGAAAATATATCCATGTATCGCTATATTATATCCCTATGCTTACATATAGTAGCATAGGAAAATGATATAACAAGATATGAATATAATAAAGTATATTATCTTATTTCATAAGTACATCTTTCTTTTTGTAAGTGGAAAATGATGGTTAATAGATGATTTTTTGGTTTCAAAATCAATATGAATTTAATAGTGGAAGAAGCAATTAGATTTAGATTTGACTATGCAAATATAGCAAAGTCTATGTTATAAGACAAGCTGTTGCAGACAAAATAGCAAGGATGTTACCATCAAATCCATAAATCATAATATGCAAGTTGTTTAGTCGTTTTCTGATACCACATAGATCCTGTGAACCAGTTTTACCTTTTTGGGTTTCATGCGGGCTAGAAGGATAAAATTATAATTTTTAAATTATAAATTTTAATAAATTAATTAATTATTTATGTTAATTATAGGTGATTATTGATTTGATCAAACCGAGAAGACTATTGCGATTACCAATATGAGATAGATGTTTTATATGTATTATTATACAATATGTTTCATGTCTCGTATGTCTGCATACATCATGATTTTATTATTGAATTTCTTAGCATACTTTAATTGAGTACAATGGTTTATTATAGAGTTATTTATATGTAGTGGTATATTATATTTTTTTATGAATAGTTTTGACTTTGATTTGAAATTTATGAGTATGATATGATATGTTGATATATATTATTTTAGATATGGTATGACTTGGCTTTGTTGGATATGAGTAATGTGAACTAGTTACGGAGATATGAATGATATGTATTGTTGCTACATGGTACTAGTTCTGATAGTAATGATGTGATTCCTTATTGGTGTAAACTAGTGGCACCAAGAGCCGTGAGAGGATGGTGTAAAATGAGTTATTGTCTATGGATATAACATGGCTAAATTTATTATATTGGGCACTAGTATAAAAATGTTAATCGGTATTCTTTAGAAATGTGCTAATGATGTTGGATACTAATGATGTTGCATACTGAGTATGATGATTGTACTTATTATATACAAATGGTTGTCATTTGTGATTGAATATAATTGTGTTATGCATATTTAGATTTTCACATTGCTATTTATTCTTACATATGCCTATGCTACTAAATGTTAAACACTTATGATGATGAAATATGTGCAGATTGTTTGGTTATTTATCTGATACTGTGATAGCTTTTCTAAATAGCTTTTCCAGATGAGGCTCTAAACTATGATACATATTGGATAAATGTTGAATGTTTATCGATCATTTTATCCTAAAATGGATAAAAGTTGGATAAATAAATCGAGAAATACCAATGAATATTTAGAAGAAGTTTATGATTTCATTAAATTTGGTATAGATAAAAGTAGTTTGAATGAAAAGGTTTCATGTCCATGCCAACGATGTGTTAACAGTTCTAGTTTAGATCAACAAACTATTGAAGAACATTTGATATGGAATGGTTTTGCAAGAGGTTATACTAAGTGGATTTTTCATGAAGAATTTATATTGCCAATATCAAGAAATCAATCCTCGTCTAATCTTAGATCCAGTAATATGCAAGATAATCTTGTAGGAGATGATATGACAGGTTTAATCATAGATGCTTTTCGGCATGGTATTCAAAATAAAAGAGGTTCAACTAATATACATGAAATAGCTAGAATATGTGATGATTCTATATTTATAGAACTAACATTTGTTGAGGAGCAGATACAATCATCAACTACTAAGTTAGCTCAGTATCATAATTTAATTAAAGATGCAGATAAACAATTATATTTGGATTGTTTGAAATTTTTTAAGATCTCTTTTCTTACACATTTATTCCATATAAAATATATAAATGGATTGTCCAAAAAGAGTTTTACCATGCTTCTTAAGTTACTAAAGGATGCATTTTCAGAAGGCATTGGTTTACCATTCTCTTATTATGAAGCAAAGAAAGTTGTCAACAAATTGGATCTTGGATATCAAAAGATCCATAGTTGTTCGAAAGATTGTACGTTATATCATGTTGAAAATGCTGATCGAGAGTCATGTAATTTATGTGAATCTTTACAATGGACAACTCACGAAGAATATGAGAATGATGGAATGAACAAAATAAAAAAAAATTGGCAAAGGTATTGCATTACTTTCTTTTTATTCCTCGATTGAAGAAGCTATATTCATCATCAAAAATAGCTTCATTAATGAGATGGCATGATGAAGAGCATACGAAGGATGAAATGTTAAGACATTCAGCAAATAGTTTAGAATGAAAAGCATTTAATACTAGACATTCTGATTTTGCCTCTAATATTCATAATGGTTGGTTAGGTTTAGCTTCACATGGCTTTAATCCTTTTTGAACTATAAATTCTACATATAGTACTTGACCAGTTGTTCTAATACCATATAATTTACCACTATGGTTGTGCATGAAACAATCCTCACTTATCTTATCAATAGTTATTCCAGGTGATAAGGGTCCAGAAAATGATATTAATATTTTTCTACAACCTTTAATAGAAGAATTGAAACAGTTGTGAAAAGATGTCGATGCAATTAATGCTTTCAATGGTGAAACATTTAAACTACGGACAGCTTTGTTGTGGACTATTAATAATTTTTCAGCATATGTCAATTTATCTGGTTGGAGTACAAAGGAACGGGTTGCATGTCCTTATTGTGCAGATTCAACACATTCAATTTGGTTAAATCATAAAGAAAAATTTTGTTATACGAGACATCGTTGATGGTTAGAACCAAATCATCCATTTCATTATTAGTTACATATATGATTTATTTGATAGTACCATAGAATTAGGATGTACACCTATTCTACCTTCTAAAACTAATGTTCATAGATAAATAGATTTCATCAGTTACATATATGGTAAATTCTCAAAGTCTTCTTAAAAAAGAAAATGAATGATCAAGAATGATTGTCAGAAGAAGTAACTATTGGTAGTATGGATGCATGGGTATTTGAAGATCTTGATAATTTTTTTAAAAAAAAAATGAGAAAGATGTATAGATAGCATCTACAAATTAGCCTAGCAAACATTTATAGAAGAAAAGAAGTATCTTCTTTAACTTACCTTATTAGGAACATAATCTTATTCGGTATAATCTTGATGTCATGCACATAGAAAACAATGTTTGCGATAATCTACTTGGAACATTGTTGAATCTTGATGGAAAGACCAAAGATAACGTAAAGGCATGACTGGATTTAAAAGAATTAGGTATCCGATCGAAACTTCATTCGAGCTTCATCCCATAATGCTTGCTAATGATAGAATTTATTTGCTCCTACATCTTATAAAATGTTTCATCAAGAAAAAGATAATTTTTAATAATATTGAAAAATATTAAAGTACCCAATGGATATGCATCAAACATTTCAAGGTGTGTGTATCTTAAAGATATAAAAATTTCTAATCTCAAAAGTCATGATGGTCACATATTGATGCAAGATATCTTGCCAATAGCTTCAAGATCATCAGTGCCTAAATAAGTTCTTGCAGTTATAATTCAGTTATCATCATTCTTTAAGGCATTATATTCAAAAGTTATTGATCCTGGAGAGATTGATCAGTTGGAGTCTGATGTTACGATTACACTTTGTCAGATAGAGAAGATTTTTTCTTCTGGATTTATTATTATTATGGTACATCTACACATTCATTTAGCTTCAAAAGTCAAGCTTAGTGGACTGGTACACTATAAATGGATGTATCCTATTGAGATGTATACTATAGAGTCTGATATACCCTATTAATCGGTACACTATAATTTTTAATAAAACTAGCATCATAATTATGCTATGTTTATAAATTTATTTATCTTATAGGTATCTTGTGCAATTGAAAGATTATATATGAAACAGAGCCTATCCAGAGGGTTTGATTGCGAAAGGATATATTACTGAAGAGTGTTTGACATTTTATTCCAGATATGTTCAAGGTGTAGAGATGGTATTTAATAGACCTCAATGGTATAGTGATTTCGTAGATAATGCAGAATTGTATAAGTTTTCAACTGCAGGTAGAGTAATGAAAAAAACTAAAAGTATTATATTGGATCATAAATCAATGGCACAAGCACGTCGTTATGTGTTACTCCATAGTGAAATAATATCTGACTATCATAGGTTAGTATAATTTATTTCAATTTAAGTTTAAATATCATATCTTATTTTTTAGTATAAATAAATAAAATAAATTTAATGCAGTGAATTTTTAATGTTTCAACGACAAGCTAATCATAGCACTTGATCTAATCCAAAGATTGAGCAGTGATGGTTAGTCGAGTTATTTCCTACATAGCTTTCAAAATAGGTTTGATATATATTTAAAAAATATATGGATAGATTTAATATCAAATAACTTGTTAACATTCCTAATTTATTTTCTAGATATCAACAATGATGGAGAAAATTTTTTTAGCTGAATTAATAGCCTTGGCTCGAGGACCTAACAAAGTTGTCAATAGATATAATAATTTCATAATCAATGGTTTTAAATTCCATACTAAAGATCGTGAGAAATTTAGAAAAACATAGAATAGCGGTGTTATGGTGGAAGCAGATGAAAAAACTTATTATAGTGCACTTAAAGATATTTATGAGTTAGATTATTACATAATCTTTAAAGTCATATTATTTAGATGTGATTGGGTAGATATAAACTCATCAAGGGATTTGAAAAAAGATGCAAATGGATTTATACTTATAAATTTTACAAGGTTGATACATATTAGTGTCTTATTGAAGATGATCCATTCATTTTTCTTCTCAAGCTCATCAAGTATTTTTTGTACAAGATGCAAAAGATAAAGATTAGGCTATTGTTATTTTAAAAAAAACGTAGGGACTTATATGATATGAGAAAGCAACTGAAAGATGATGAAGATGATGATACTTATATGCATTCCATGCCATTCAATTTTGTACTAGTTGATGATGTACATGCTACAGTATCCTTTGTTAACATATAATTTGAAAGAAATGCTAATGCTTGATTCTTATTGATTTTAAATTTTGTAATATATGCAATTTGTAATAATTATTATGTTAAATTAATATTTATCTTCAATAATTCTAACTCTGATGTAAATGATAGGTGACATTATGTCGCGCTCGCGATGATTTGATGGTGTGTAGTTTCAGCACTTATGGACAAAGGCTGGCACTTCTGCTTCAGTATAGTAGGCAGAGGTGGGTCCTTTGGCATAACAGTCTACTGCAAGTCCATCATCCTTGGGGCCGCATGATCTTACAGTCGGTGTAGTAGATGATGAGCTATACATTCAAGATAAAATTTTTTTATTTGGTTTGATAAAATTGCTTTATACTTTTTACTATAGTTTATCTGGGAGGGTTATACGCAAATGCGGGCCCATGGTAATATGGGATGTCTGGCAGATGCACGAGGGTGATAAGATAGTGGTTGAGTGTAAATAGCTAGGGCAACCAATTAAAAAAGCCGCTAGCTTATTGAGTTTCTTTTTAGGGACAGTTGCACAGAGGCATCAACTTTGTCCACTGAGTTATGCAAAGTAGAATGATATGCTTCCACCGTATAAAGTTGAGATTCTGAGTTGTACAGGTAAAAAATTGAATCTGAACATTTCTTAGTTTGCATAGTTGATATATTATGTTATGTTTTATATTATTTTAGTAACAATACTGAATGTATTGCATCAAGACAGTTACGAACAGCTTGTTTTATTTTAATTAGGTCATCCTATTGTTAGTCATTTACTTGACTTAACAATTATTTTCTTTTGCAGTCCAAGTTTGTACTCCCTTCATCCTCTTATGATTTTGTATTGAAGTCTCTCAACCGAAAATGAAAAGAATATAAAGCATATTTGAAGATGAAGCATAAGTTACCGGGTATAATCGAGGAGCAGATAGTTGGTACTTGTCCTCCCGATGTACCCCCTCATCAGTGGATTGAGTTGGTTCATTACTGGTTCTTCGAGAGGGGACAGGTATCTTGTAATTTAATCTTTTAAGACACTTTATTAAAATATTTAATTTTTATTATAATATATATATATATATATATATATATATATATATATATATATATATATTACTTTCAGGATATAACAAGTATATTTATTTGATTTTGCAGACATATTCTAATATTGGTAAAGCTACACGAACAGCTCTGTCTATTCCCCATACATTGGAATCCAAGAGTTATGCGCGAGTCAAACAACAGTTCGTATGTTCCTTAAATTATAAACTTATATTTTTTATATTAAAGTATTTACTTATTTCAATGAACTATTTAACAGATATATTGTGACAATTTGCACTTTGCTAGAAAGGAAATGAGCAATATTAATGAACTCTTGTCTGTTCTTCACATTATGTTGCCTTTTACCTAACATGGATCATCTACGTGGCTTTTGGCATTTACCAATCTGCTGATATAGTTGTTTCTCTTCTACTATTCCAATTATTCACCATTAGTCTTAAGTTTTAGAAGCTCAAGCAGTAGGACTCTTTTCTTTATATGGTAAGCTTCAAGATTAATTGTTCAGAACTGATTCACTTGTTTCAAATTATTGTTAGTATTTGTCTGCTTTGGTATGGAGTCAAGCTGTACTTCTATTTAAATTTAATGTTCTCTTTTCACTTGAATACATCATGCATACAAAAAGGGAAAAGCCAAACAACAGGCACATACCATGGCTTAGAAATGAGAATATCCATCAAGCCTACTAATGAACAAACCTTCTACTTGGCAGTGGAACAAGTCAAAAGCTGCAGCTGAAACTCTTAGAACCAGAGGGTTAGATTGTCATCGCTTCTGCCCTGGTTCTACTGGATGCGTTTATGTACCTTAACCTGCATCATAGAAATGCATGTATAACAAGAGAAGCTTTGTTCTGCTTGCCAAAATACTGATGCTGGACGGTTTAACAGCTTCAGTAAGCTCTGGAAAGAACCTGTACACGCTTAAACGTTCACATTCTTTTCTTCTACCATGGAGTTGTTAAGATTTTGTATTCTAAACTTCATTCTTCCTGGGTTGTTGATGGTCTGCAGGCCTAGTTTTATATCGAGTTTCACACAATGAGAAGGAGCTCGTCTCCTTTGATTAAATGTTCGGTTCACTCTGTCAAGAAACTAAAATCAAAACACATATATGGCGACTTTGCACTCTGCTATTCAGTTTTTTTTTTTAATTTGCATAAGTACATATATACAAAAGCTCCTGCCTGAAAACTTGTTCTCATGATTATGTATGCATATGTAATATGCATGTATGCGTGCGCGTGTATATATATATATATATATGCTCTTCTACGAGTGCGTGAAGTTTGTGAAAATATATCTAAAATAACTTCAGAACAGAAAGCATCAATACCCAGATGCTTGGGCTGTGAAAATAGTTCTTGATGACGCCCAATCACTGATCCTGAATGTCGGGAACGGACGGATTCTCGAGGCTTCGCTTTAACAGGTTGCCTGCAAAGAAGTCCCAAGACCGGAGAGGATTCTTCGGTGGGACCCTCCAACGCCCAAGTTAGCAATTGAGATCACAGCAGAAGAATAGCTCGAATGAGCTCTTTTTAGATGAAAGGGTGCTCCAGAGGAGGAGGAATTCCTCTCTGGGTCTTAGGATAGCGATTTTTTTGGGGATTATCGCGCATACCTATTTGTTAAGTGGATTCACCTTTTTATAGGGGTTGACCCTGGCATGATCACGTGGGATTCCGTGAGGAAGGAATGTCCGCGGAGTTCTTGGGAGTTGCGTGAATCTGCGCTGGTTGGTAGGTCATGTCTCATCGAAAAGGGAGAAAGTGGCGGTTGATGGGCTAAGTTCCATCAGCCAGCGGGGCTATTGGGTAGTTGGGTCCAGTCCCATCAGCAGCGTGGCCAGTGGGTGGTTGGATCTGGCGTTGTCAGGCGCGCGAGTCAGAGAGGTTGCGTCTCGAGCTACCAGGGCCGTGTTGGGGCAGATTTGGAGGAACCCGGGAAGTCTCGACTCTTCCAGGGGAGCCGGAGCTTATCTGGATCGGCCAGGGGTGGCCGAGGCCAACCTCTCCGACTAGAACGTGCCGAGGCGGGGTCGACCAGGAATGATTGGTGCTGACTCGGCGGTCATGGAGACGCCGGGGATGAGAAGGGCCGACTAGGAATGGTCGGGGCCAACTCGGCGATCTTGGGGACGTCGGGGCCAAGAAGGGCCGACCAGGCATGGTCGGGGCCGACTCGGCGAGCTTGGAGACGCCGGGGCCGAGAAGGGCCGATCAGGAATGGTCAGGGCCGACTCGGCGAGCTTGGAGATGCTGGGGCCGAGAAGGGCCGATCAGGAATGGTCGGGGCCGACTCGGCGAGCTAGAAGACGCCGGGGCCGAGAAGGGCCGACCAAGAACGGTCGGGGCCGACTCGGCGGACCTGGAGGTGCCGGGGCCGAGAAGGGCCGACCAGAAATGGTCGGGGCCGACTCGGAGAGCTTGGAGACGCCGGGGCCGAGAAGGGCCGACCAGGAATGGTCGGGGCCGACTCGGTGAGCTTGGAGGCGTCGGGGCCGAGAAGGGCCGACCAGGAATGGTCGGGGCCGACTCGGCGAGCTTGGAGACACCGGGGCCGAGAAGGGCCGACCAGGAATGGTCAGGGCTGACTCGGCAAGCTTGGAGACGCCGGGGCCGAGAAGGGCAGACTAGGAATGGTCGGGGCCGACTCGGTGAGCTTGGAGACGCCGGGGCCGAGAAGGGCCGATCAGGAATGGTCGGGGCTGACTCGGCGAGCTTGGAGATGCCGGGGCTGAGAAGGGCCGACCAGGAATGGTCGGGGCCGACTCGGCGGACCTGGAGGTGCCGGGGCCGAGAAGGGCCGACCAGGAATGGTCGGGGCCGACCCGGCGAGCTTGGAGACGCCGGGGCCGAGAAGGGCCGACCAGGAATGGTCGGGGCCGACTCGGCGAGCTTGGAGATGCCGGGGCTGAGAAGGGCCGACCAGGAATGGTCGGGGCCGACTCGGCGGGCCTGGAGGTGCCGGGGCCGAGAAGGGCCGACTAAGAATGATCGGGGCCGACTCGGCGGGCTTGGAGACGCCGGGGCCGAGAAGGGCCGACCAGGAATGGTTGGGGCCGACTCGGCGAGCTTGGAGACGCTGGGGCTGAGAAGGGTCGACCAGGAATGGTCGGGGCCAACTCGGCGAGCTTGAAGATGCCGGGGCCGAGAAGGGCCAACCAGAAATGGTCGGGGCCGACTCGGCAAGCTTGGAGACGCCAGGGCCGAGAAGGGCCGACCAGGAATGATCGGGGCCGACTCGGCGAGCCTGAAGATGCCGGGGTGCACCAATGTTTTGATTCTGCCGAAATTACCCATGTGGCTACATTAGCCACATCAGTTCTTTTTCCAAAATCTGAGGTTCCTGGACAACAACAACAGAGAAGAGAGGACACAGAAATCAGTCACATGTAAAACTAGCCAGAGAGATTAGATAAATCTATACGGGTAAAATCTAAAGTTTATCAGCCAAAAACAAATAATGTATAACTTATATTTTGAGAATGCAAAACTTCAGCAATGACATAACATCATAGCAGATCAGGTATTTTAATAAAAACAGCGCCACAGCGCTGCAGGGAGCTTGAAGGCATGATACAATTGATAGAGATATAGACTAAAAAATATGCTTTATGTTATGTCATTACATTTTAATGATAATTCATTTTGAGCAATGTGTGCCATTTACTATATATGTGCATGTGTCTAGTATTTACAAAGAGTATTTGATCTAGTGTGTAGAGTACGGCTTACACACAGAAGACTAGATCATCGGTTCTTTTGGAATACAAGTTTATTGTTCACAGTTTTAGATGGAATTGGACACACCATCAGTAGAACTGTAGCACAAATTTTTAGTAGGTCTGTCTTGACTACGGGGAATGGTTTATTCTAACTATTTGTGCTAGTACACTTTGTGTGTATTGAACAGGACCCAGTTGAGTTAATTATTTTATACTGACTTTATAAAATAATTTAAAACTCATGAATATTATGATTACTTATGCTCTTAATCCGAATTCTATTTCTAGACACGTGTATGTAGTGATTATTGCTTTGATTACACATAGAGTGAGATTCTATATGAGTCAATAAACTTAGTGGGTTGGGCAATAACATTATATATATGGTGAATATTAATAGTTGAAGGAATCCATGTCCTGTTAATTTGGATTGATGATATCCCCTTGAGAAAGCTTATAAGTTTTGATTGTATCAAATCTTGCAAGTGGATTTTGAATCTGATACATCAAATAAGTTAAGTGGATAAGTCTCAAGGATAATAAAAGCCAATTAAATTATATTGTCGGTAATTAAATTTAATTGGTGGATATCTGTAATCTTAATATGGGGAGATAATAAGTATTTAATATTAAAGGCTCGAAAATATAAATTCGAATATGATTAGGAGTACAATTATAATTCTTTAGTGGAATGAATTATAATTTACGTAATTGAATCCTAACCTGGGGTAGGATTGGAAGATTTAATTACGTGAAAAGTCCTTTTCATATTTGCCTATTGGTCCCTGTTGTAGCCCTATAAATACCCTCTCAGTTGGTTGCTAGGGTTAACGTTTTTGAGGAAAAAGAAAAACAAGAAACCCTAGGTCGACCGAGAGATCCCACCATCTTGTGAGAGAAAGAAGGTATTTTCGGAAATACGGCGGAAGGCTAAAAGGTTGAGGTTGAGCAATCGAATCAAAGTATTCCAAAGTTCAAATCTGAAGGTATGATTTTATACTCATAGATTAGAACGATAATAGTTTTTTGTATTACTATATACGCTATAACCGTGATCTTGGAGGTATTCCGCGCTCCCCAACAACAATAAATGTGCATGATCAGAATTACATTATAAACAAATGCACCAGAGAACAAGATAGCTAACAAACCTACAGAAAATATGACTTACGTCATATTCTTCAAATTCATGATCCTCAATCTCATAACAATGCTGGGTTTGACACTTGGAGGTGGACGTTGCAAATCTTGGGCCTCCTCGCATGAAAGTTTTAGCTCCAAAGCAACTTCATTGTCCATAAGGAGCCTCTTGCTTTTGGAGCCAATGTTCCGGCTTCTTTTCTTCTCAATACCTAATAAATCTTATCATCATCAATGATGACTATAAGCTGATATTCATATTTAGAAAGGCACTAGGATGAAATCAGCCGTCTGAAAATTATTCCAGGGCTGCAAGCTTCCATATCCATGATTTAACTTTAAAGGGAGTTTGCTGAAGGATGGATAATGCTTGATTAAGTTATGTAACTGGGCCTTAAAGGCTAGATCTTGGACTTATTTAAGAAATGTAATTAAGTATAATTAACTAGTTGATGAAGGAATTTCTCTCTGTCTTCCTCTTCTTTCTTCTCTGTTTGTTTGATAGTTTATTAAAAGTATTTTTAGAATGCATCAACATGATATTTCTAAAGTTATATATCTTATTTTGTATGTTCACTTTAGTAAAATTTTATAATGAAATATGTATACTGCAATACACATAAATATCTTGATACACATAAGTATTGCGATACATATGTGCATCGCGATACACTTATGTATTGTGATACTTAAATTATTTACAAATTATAATTTTTTTTGTAGATGGATGAATATGGAAGGGAACCAAGTGAGGTGGAGTTTTATCGGAGGACTCATATTCACCATGATGACACTTTTGTCAGAGATGAGTTAAAAGACTTATATGTAATTATTTATTATATTTTATTCCATGCAACGATTTTAATTTAATTCTGTTAGTCATTAAGATCTAACTAATTTTTATTATTTAATTATAGGAAAAAGCTATAGCTCTTATTGCCAAGTGTATCGATGACTCTACAGCATTTATGCAGAGTAGTCGTATTGAGGCCGAGATATTTATGGAGCTAATGGGACTGGAGCGCTACGGTCAAGTGAGGGGTTATGGAGTTGGAGTTACCTTCACTCAGTTATCTGTGGTGAGTAGATATATATGTGATGCTACAGATGGTGCTCAGGATGCATGTGTTCGCTGAATTGAGCAGGAGATATATTACATATAAGTTGCATTATCTGGAATTACTTAAATTAGGAATGTTGAAGTTGGAATTGATGGTAGGCATCTAAGCTCTTGCAAGGTGCTGCTAGATGCCACATATAAGTAGTTACTAGAAACCATATAGTCAATAAGAGTCCATTTGTATTTTGATATTATTTACAGTTGTATTGCATGTCCGATCAGAAGTTGAGGTTAGGATATGCTAACTCTGTAAAATTTTGGGTTAAACTGGATGGACTGCATGACCATTGGCCATGATCAGTCAACGTTACAACGCAAGCACTGAATTAAGGAAAGGAGGGAGGTTTCAGTCAATGGACTCCCTAAGCCTTCCCATCATTTTATGCAGAGATGTTTTTAAAACTGGTATCATTTAATATCAATTTTATAAGTTTGATATTGAAATCAATTTTTTTGTAGAAAAAAGATTAAAATAAAAAATGCCATTTCATTTTTCTCGTCCATCCTATCCTCCCCGAGGTCGAGTCAGCGGACGAGATGAAATAGCTGATAGGGAATACAACAAATATTCCTCTAATAAGATCGCTATTAGTACGGCCAAGTACGCAGTTGTGATATAATCAAAATCAAAACACAGAATAATAATAGGAACCAAAATCCAAAAATAGCGAGAGACGAGGATTTTACGTGGTTCACCCAAACTGGGCAATGTCCACGGTGGCACAGGATCTGCAAGGCTTCACTAAGAATTGAATCAGGTACAAGCCCTCAAAAACACACTCTCTCAGAAACTCTTATGATCTCACTAAGAGATTATAGAACCTTTTTTTTCTCCTCTCTACAGCACTCGGAGGTCCTCACCGAGCCTCCTTTTTTTTTCACAGGTTCGTAACTCCACATGAGATTTGTGGCAAGCGGTTGCAGACAGTTCGGTAGGGACACATCCAGTATTTCTGGATTTGTTGAGATAGCCTTTGGATAAGGCTTATCTACTGGATTTTTACGATCAGCTCCAAAACCGTTTGAAACTTTCACGTGTCTTCAAGTCTTTAGCGTCCAGGCATGAGCCCCCACACAAAACAGCAACCGACTCCTTCCTTTGTCAAACCTCCTCACGAAACAGTCAGTCGTCCAAGCGTGGGCCCTCACACGAAACAACAACCGACTCCTTCCATGAGCTTCACATTCGTGAACTCTGATTTGGAGCTTCCTTTTGATGAAATTAAGCTACATCCATAACAATCTCCCACTTGGAGATTAATGACATCAATCTTAGATCTACCTTCTTTCTCTGTGTCGCGCTCTCCTGATCTATCTCTTGGAAAGCTTCACCAAGTTGCAACAGAGACTCAACTTGTCTTTGCTCACAACCTTGGTGAACATATCTGCAGGGTTTTTAGCTCCATCAATTTTCTCCAGCTTTAACTGCTCCTCATCCAACGTACTGCGTATGAAATGATACCTAAGCTGAATGTGCTTGGTTCTTGCATGAAATGCTGGATTCCTTGCCAAGTGAACTGCGCTCTGGCTGTCGCTCCATAATGTATTACACTCGTGCTCCTTGCCGATCTTCTCCATCAACCTCTGTAACCAGATCATCTTTTTACTATCTTCAGTGAACGCCACATGCTCAGCTTCTGTAGTTGACAATGCCACTATCTTCTGCAACTGAGATACCCAGCTCACTGTTGTATCACCGACAGTGAAAACATAACCAGTGGTGCTCCTCCCACTGTCTCTATCACCAGAGTGATCGGCATCTACAAATCCCTGTACTTGAAGACTATCACCTCCATAGCACAAACTGTAAGTTGATGTACCCCTGAGATATTTCAAGATCCACTTCACTGCATTCCAGTGCTCCTTGCCTGGATTCTGCATGTACTTGCTGACTGCTCCCACTGCTTGTGCGATATCCGGTCATGTGCAAACCATTGCATACATTAGACTTCCCATGGCTGAGGCATATGGAACTCTAATCATCTCATCCCTTGCCTTCTGAGTTGTTGGACACAACTGCTTGCTGAGCTTGAAGTGTGCTGCCAAAGGTGTTGACACTGCCTTTGCATTCTCCATATGGAACCTCTTTAGTACCTTCTCTACATAGTCCTCCTGAGATAGCCATAGCTTCCATTGCTTCCTATCTCTATTGATTCTCATACCAAGAATCTGCTTCGCCTCTCCCAAATCCTTCATTGAGAACTTCTTTGCCATCAGTTTCTTGAACTCTTCTATCTTCCTTATACTGGAACCTGCTACAAGCATATCGTCCACATACAAGGATAAAATAATAAACTCATTTGTAATGTACGTCTGAAAGTACACACAATGATCTGACTGGCATCTGGTGAAGCCTTTCTCTAGCATGAAACTGTCAAACTTGAGGTACCATTGCTGCGGAGCCTGCTTCAGATCATACCAACTTTTCTTCAATCTGCAGACCATGTCATCCTTTCCCCTGACCTGGAAACCTTCTGGCTGATGCATGTACAGCTCCTCCTTCAAATCTCCATGAAGAAATGCTGTCTTCACATCTAGCTGCTCTAGATAAAGATCCTCCACTGCTACCATGCTCAGAATCACCCTGATGGATGTCATCTTGACTACTGGAGAAAAGATCTCCTGGAAATCAATTTTCTCTTTCTATGCATAACCCTTGACAACTAACCTTGCCTTGTATCTCTTGGTACCATTGGCCTCATTCTTCATCTTGTACACCCATTTGTTGAACAGAGCTTTCTTGCCAGTGGGTAACTTCACAAGATCCCAAGTCTTGTTTTGCTTTAAAGAGTTCATCTCTTCTTTCATAGCCAACTCCCACTTGACCTTAGCTTCATCCTGCATGGTTTCAACAAAACATTCTGGCTCTCCAGAATCTCTGTACAAAACATAATCAATAGCAGAATACCTTTGTGATGGCCTGGTAACCCTCGTGGTCCTCCTCAACTATGGGGACACCGGCTGAGATATCGGTGTATGCATATGGCTGTCTGTTTCAACCACATCTTCCTCCTCCACATCCTCGGAGTTTCCATCTTCAGTTTGCACTCGAGGAATTTCTCCATCTCTGATAGGATCGAGTTCTATAAACTCATGTTTCTTTTCTTCCACTACATCCTTCATGTCTTTGTAAGTATGCTCTTCATCAAATACCATATTCCTGCTTCGAATGATCTTATTGTTCTGGAAATCCCAGAGCTTGTAGCCATACTCATCGCCACCATATCCAATGAAAAAACACTTTGTAGACTTGGAGTCTAACTTACTCCTCTTCTCTTTCTCAATTAGAGAATAAGTAATGCAGCTAAATACTTTAAGAAAAGAATGTTTTACCGGTTTTCCAGTCCAAACCTCCTCTAGAATCCCACCATCCAATGCACTGAATGGACTCCTGTTGATCAAATACACTGCGGTGTCCAGTGCTGCCGCCCAAAAATATGTAGGTAGACCTGAGTCAAACCTCATACTCCTCTCTCTCTCAAGAATGGTCATGTTCATTCTTTCTGCCACACCATTCTACTCTGGTGTTCTAGGACGGTCTTGATCCTTCTAATTCCATGCTCTGCGCAGTAGGCATCAAACTCTCTGCTGCAGTATTCACCACCATTATCTATCTTGAGACACTTGAGACTTGCTCCAGTCTGGCTTTCACACATGACTCTCCATCTCTTGAAGATGCCAAAGACCTTAGACTTTTCCTTTATAACAAACACCCAGACTTTCCTGCTGAAATCATCTATAAATGTGACAAAGTACTTGTTGCCCGCATATGATGCCACTGATGCTGGACCCCAGACATCTGAATGAACCAACTCCAGCCTTTCAGTCTTCTTTTGAGTTCTTGCTAACTAAAAACTCACTGCTTTCTGCTTACCATAGATACATTCTTCACAAAACTCTAAATTCACCTTCTTTAGCCCAGGTAGAAGCTCTCTCCTGTGTAGAATATTCAAGTTCTTCTCACTAAGATGACCGAGCCTCCTGTGCCATAATGTAGTCACTGTACCCATGTCTTCTGCTGCCACTTAAACTGAACTCTCACTATCTACTAAGAAGTAGAGAGTGCCTATCCGCTTTCCTTTGACAACAACCATAGACCCTTTAGTAATTTTCCACTAAAAATTATCAAAAATGGATACATAACCCTCAACATCAAGCTGACTGGTAGAAATTAGGTTTTTCTTTAACTCTGGGATGTATCTGGCTTGTGCAAGTCTCAATTCTTCGCCTGTCATTGGCTTCAGTACAATTATTCCTCTACCAACAATTTTGCACTGATGTCCATTGCCAACTATGACATGACCTAAATCTTCTTGGACAAAATCCAAAAATAGGTATCTCTTTGAGTTGTAATGGTAAGAAGCCGCTGAGTCTACAAACCACAAATCTGAGTTTGCCCCATCGCCGGCTGACAGGCACACATCCTCAAAATTCCGCTTAATAGTACTCACAACATTTGCTTCCTAACCTTCTATCTTGCTCTCTGCACCTTTTTCCTTCTTCTTACCCCAACAATCCTTGCTTATGTGACCTTTCTTCCCGCAGTTCCAACACTTCATGGGAAATCTCCCTTTGGACTTTCCTCTGCTCTTGGAGCGGCCTTTCTCTGACTTCTTCCTCTCCTGTGATCTTCCTCTAGTATCCATTATGAGTGCAATACTTGTAGAAGTCCCACCCACAGCCTTTCTTCTCATCTCATCATTCAATATACAACTAACTGCATCATTGAATGTAAGTATACCTGATACCGAGTTGCTGACTGTCATCACAAGATTGTCTCAACTCTCTGGCAAGGAACATAAGAAAAGAAGCACCCTGAATGAATCATCAAAAATAACAGAGACCGACTCAATTGATTAATCATCATGTTAAACTCGTTCAGATGCTCTATCATTAAACTATTCTCAGTCATCTTCAAATTGAAGAGCTTTTTCATGAGAAATATCTTGTTTGAGGTGGAAGGTTTTTCATACAACTTTGTTAAAGCGGTCATCATATCCACGGTGGTCTTTTCCTTTGCAATATTATACGCCACTTGAGGTGTCAACGACAATCTGATCATGGCCAGGGCTTTCCTATCCAGAATCATCCAATCTGAGTCGCTCATTGAATACGGCTTCTTTCTCTCTAATGGAAGGTAAAGATCCTTCTGATATAGGTAGTCCTCAATTTGCATCCTCCACCATCCAAAATTATGACCATTGAATTTTTTGATTTTGATCTTGTCTTCTGTCATTTCTTTATTGATTTGTCCGACCGTAATAATATGAAGAAAACTAGGCTCTGATACTAATTTGATAGGAAATACAACAAATATTCCTCTAATAAGATCGCTATTAGTACGACCAAGCACGCAGTTGCGATATAATCAAAATCAAAATACAAACTAATAATAGGAGCCAAAATCCAAAAACAGCGAGAGACGAGGATTTTACGTGGTTCACCCAAACTGGGCTACATCCACGGCGGCATTGGATCTGCAAGGCTTCGCTAAGAGTTGAATCAGGTACAAGCCCTCAAAAACACACTCTTTCAGAAACTCTAAAGAAACTCTTATGATCTCAGTAAGAGTTACATAACCTTTTTTTTCTCCTCTCTACAGCGCTCGAAGGTCCTCACCGAGCCTCCATTTTTTTTTTCATAGGTTCGTAACTCCACACGAGATTTGTGGCAGGCGGTTGTAGATAGTTCGATAGGGATACATCCGGTATTTCTGAATTTGTTGAGATAGCCTTTGGATAAGGCTTATCTATTGGATTTTTATGATCAGCTCCAAAACTATTTGAAACTTCCACGTGTCTTCAAGTCTCTAGCGTCCAGGTGTGGGCCTCCACACAAAATAGCAACCGACTCCTTCCTTTGTCAAACCTCCTCACGAAATAGCCGGTCGTCCAGGCATGGGCCCCCACACGAAACAGCAACCGACTTCTTCCACGAGCTTCACATTCATGAACTCTGATTTGGGGCTTCCTCTTGATGAAATTAAGCTCCATCCATAACAGTAGCACCAGTTGAAATGACGCTTTTAGAAGCACTTGGAGTGACGCTTTCCTCACCTTGAAGTGGCGCTTCTAATAGTGCCACTCGGAGTGACGCTTTCCTCGCCTTTAACCCATCTGGTCTCTTCTTTTCTCTTTTTTTCTCCTCTTCTCCTCTTCTCCTAAGCAGCCCTTATCCTAACCAAGCCTCATCCAAATTTCTTCAAATCATCAAAAACACTTATCTTCTCCTCTCAAGAGATATGGTTTTTTTCTTAATCTCTTAGTTTTGTTTCTTCCATAAAAGTTATTTTGTTATATTTCTAGCTTTTATCTAGCAAAGGATACCTAGTGTTTTTTTCTTTTGAGATAATTTTTTTTATTTGCTTTTATTATTACTTAGAGTTATATGTGCAAAACTTGAAGTATTCTTATAATGTAGCAAAGTATACATGGTTTCTTGCAATCTAGATAAGTAGATCTGCTTCTAATTATTTTATTTGCTGAATTTTTTTGTTTGCTTAAAAATCTTGCAATCAAGTAAATTTTTTTAGATACACATAAGGTTTTATGTGCAGAGGAGAAATATTTTTTTTAAAGTTTTTTTTAACAATTTACTTTACTAATAATATGTACACGGATTTTATTGATTTTTTGTATTTTAAATTTTCTAACAGCATGATGATGAGATTGAAAATAATATGTATCTGTTATTTAAATGCTAAATGCTCTTGAAGTATAAATATATATAATTTTATTTTGTTTGTAGCTTATCTAAGATAAATTTTGAACACCATTTTATAAATAAAAATCGTAAGAGTTCTGCTCTATTATGATGGATCAATTGAACATGGCCTAGATGGGATATAGTATCAATCTTCACGCAAAAGTTTTAGATTGAGCATGAAAACACATTATGCTGAGTTAGTTAAGCGAGTATATAGTGTCATCAAAATTTCAGTGCAAAGATATATTTTGAGATTGCCGTAGAAATCTCCAACATTATATCAAAAATATATGCTTTATTCAATCGAGGAGGACGATGATGTGGAGGAAACGTTGACATTTTCTTTCAAATTTTTAAATTATCGGTATATTGAATTATATGTTTTCAAGAATGATACTCCAGAGCCATACAGTGTTAGTTATACAGAGGATGTTCATGATAATTCTCCTATAGCCCAATAGCAAGTCAGGACTCCAATAGGTTTTTCAATGATTGAAAGAGTTATGCTAGCAGTGCAGAGTGATGATATGGTAAACAATTAGTTCAACATAGTTGGGGAATTGAGTCAATGAGAGTGCAAATATAATTATTGGCTTGAGCATGATAACTTTGATGAAGAGCCAATTGAAGATGAAGAGTCACATGGAGATATTATAGTTCATAAAACTTCCTATAATTTCATTCTTGTATATAGTACATCATTCAGAAACTATTCCAACTCAAGTGCATAATCATCAAGCCTTTGTATATGATTAAATACCAAAGTATTATCATGACTTGAATTTGCATAATGACGGATGTGTTAATAGTCAGAGAGAGTTACCCTTTAATTCTCAATTTTGAGATTCATCAATGACTGAGTTTGCTATATGATTGTTGTTTACTAGTAAAGATGAACTAAAAAGAGCAAGTAATATTTATGGCATCAAAAAGTATCGCTATATAATATAGTAAAGTCAAAGAAATCATTTTGGTCTATAAAATATGCCTCCTCAAGTACTGCCAGAGCTTTCAATGGAGGTTACGTATTACAAAGTTGAAGAATTATGAATTTTTTGAGATTATAAAGTATGAGAGGCCGTACTCTTTTAGAAGCGCCACTTTAAGTGGCTTCGTTTGCTAACTTGACTCCGAAAAGGATAGGGTGGATGAGAAAAAAATTTTCACTTTAAATTTTTTTTTTTGACATCAAACTTAAAAGATCAATATCAAATGCTATCAATTTTAAAAATAGCTCATTTTATGTGTTTTTTTTTCTTTTCTTTCTTTTTTTTTTGGTTCCTCCTTCTCATTCATTTATGCAGCATCCACCAGCGAGGTTCTTTGACATCACAAGAATATTTTGTTTTAGCGATACCAAAAATTTAGTCGCTAAATAGCGACTAAATAGTGATGCAAAAAAAAATCATGATTACTTAGTAAATAATTAGTGATAAATTAGCGATGACACTAATTAACGATGCAAATTTCGTTGCTAATTAGACGCTAAATTTTAGTGTTAGTAATTAACGACATCATAACATTGTCGCTAATTTACTATGCTCATGTGCCTTCTAGCGACGCGAGCAGCGCATCGCTAGCGTGCGCCTGCCTGCTGCGTGCAGTCATGTGTCCGTCTAATCAGTGACGCAAAAAAAGTGCCAAAAGAGCCCTCTATGGCATCCCCACCTGACCCCCCCGCTGCTGCTCTCCCGCTGGTGTTCCGCCCGGCTTACCACCCAGCTCCCGCCGCCCCGGCAGCCCCCAGCCCCGCGGCTCATCTAACTTCTTTTTCTTCTTTTTCTTTTGCTGGAGGTTTGCCAGAGCTCTGCCGAAGCCAAAATTGCCGTCCTCTGTTCTATTTAACTATAGTCGCCCCTGTAAGATTCCGTTGATTTCTACCCATGGCTCTACGCATTGCTGAAATTTTGGGCACCAGAAGAACACACTAGGTGAGTAGTTTGGTTGGGATTATGATGGAAACCAAGTTGTTGAAGCCCTGATCGGGTTCTCGTCTTGCTACCAAATCGATTGTGACCAGTTGGCTAACTGAACCTCGGTAGAAATCAATTAGCGTTATGTAGAGAGGCGAAAACCATGTAGGCTGTGGTCAGATTTTGGTAGCAAACTCCCTGTTTCAATTTCAATAGGATTTCGGCTTATAAGGGGCTGACGATCTCTGATCGGATATCAAATCAAATCAACCCTCACCGTGTTAGGGTTTAGACCTGTGATTAATAGCAATGGATTCCCTGTTGAACAAGAACTAGAACTAAGGATTCCTAATCCTGTTAGGTTTAGACCTTGATGAATAGCAATGGGATTCCCCATTCAACAAGAACTAGAACTAAGGATTCCCAATCCTGTTAGGTTTAGACCTTGATGAATAGCAATGGGATTCCCCGTTCAACAAGAACTAGAACTAAGGATTTCTAATCCTGTTAGGTTTACTTCTTGAAAAGGAGGAAGATGGGGAGGAGAAAGAAAGGGCTGCCGCCCTATGATGAGAGAAGGGAATTTTTGGGAGAAAAGAATCTGTTCTCTATTCCATCCAAACCCTAGAGACTAGGGTTTAAATACATCCACGAAGTGGGCCAGGCCCAGACTCAACAAAAAACTCCCATGGACTAATTCCAATGAGATTAAACTAATCCCCAAGCCCGTGTACACCCGTGACTTGATTTAATCTCAACCCTTGGACTCAAACCCAGCCCAATACAAGTTAGCCCACCTGGGCCTTGATAGCACCACACCAGGCCCAACAATCTCCACCTTGGTGCTTTCAAGGCCTCAGCACGTCCACTGTGTCCATCAGCTTTAACAACGAAATACACTTTTGAAAACTGTCCCGTGGAAGAACCTTAGTCAGTGCATCTGCTGGATTTTCTTTGGTGTATACCTTCACCAGCTCCACCTCACCATCTTCCACCAGCTCTCTGATCCTGTGGTATCTGAGGTCAATGTGCTTCGTCCTGGCATGATAGACTGCATTCTGCGCAAGCATCAGAGCACTCTGGCTGTCACTATGCACCTGGACAACCTTCTGATCAAGTCCCATCTCCAGCATCAAGCCCTTCAGCCAAAGAGCTTCCTTTGCTGCCTCTGTGATACCTATGTATTCTGCCTCCGTGGTAGATAAGGCTGTGATGGGCTGCAGACATGATCTCCACGATACTGGACCACCAAACAGGCTGAACACAAAGCCTGTTGTGGATCTCCTAGTGTCCACATCTCCACCAAAGTCTGCATCCACATACCCATATAACTGCCCACGAGCCTCCTTGGATAAGTTGGATCTCTCAGCATCTTCTTGCTGTCCATAGCAAATACCAACCCCAACTGTACCTACCAAGTACCTGAAGATTCCCTTCAGTGCTCGCCAGTGCTCCCTACCAGGCTGCGCCATGAACCTGCTCACCTGGCTCACTGCATGGGCTATGTCTGGCCTACAACATACCATGGCATACATAAGGCTCCCAACACCAGAAGCATATGGTACCTTCTCCATCTCCTGAGCCTCCACCTCAGTCTGTGGTGACATGGTCTTCGATAAGGAAAAATGTGCTGCCAAAGGTAGTGCTGTCGGTTTGGCATCCTTCATCCATATCGCTCCAGAATCTTTTAATGTAGCCACCCTGACTCAGATGCAGCACACCTTGGATCTATCTCTGATGATTTCCATCCCTAGGATCTTCCTGGCTGGCCCCAGATCTTCATCTCAAACTCCCGAGACAAAGCTATCTTCAGTTCCTGTACAGCCTTCTTACTCTTGCATGCTATCAGCATGTCATCTACATACAAGAGTAAGTACATCCTAGACCCATCATCCAGAGATTTAACATACACACAAGAATCATACTCACACCTGAAAAGTCCAATGCTCCTAACATAAGTGTCAAATCTCTTGTACCACTGCCTCGGCGACTGCTTCAGCCCATACAGAGATTTCTTCAGCAAACAGACTTTCCCATCTGATCTTGGTTCTCTAAACCCTGGTGGCTGCTCCATGTAGATGCTCTCCTCCAAATGACCATGGAGGAATGCTGTCTTCACATCCATCTGCTCCAGCTCCAAGTCCTGAGCTGCTACAATACTCAATAATAGTCTGATGGAAGTGTGCCTGACAACTGGAGAAAATATCTCACCATAATCGATGCCTTCTTTCTGAGAGTATCCTTTGGCCACTAGTCTTGCCTTATACCTGATACCCTCTTGTTCTGAAGCTCCTTCCTTGCGCTGATAAACCCATTTACAACCAATGGGTTTCTTTCCTTGTGGCAGCTGGACCACCTGCCACGTATTATTGCTGTGAAGAGACTGCATTTCCTCTGCCATAGCATGGATCCACCTATCTCTATCCTGACTTTCCATAGCCTCCTCATAGGTGAAAGGGTCTCCATTCGCTGTCACCAGGGCATATGACAACGAATCCTCAAAGCCGTATCGAACTGGTGGTCGCACGTTCCTCCTGGGCCTTTGCTGTGCGATCCCAGTATCAGTCCCCTGTCCAGCTGCATCCTGCTGAACTCCCTGGCTTCTACCCCCTCTGTCAGTCCTCTCCACCTGAATCTCAAATCCTCCTGGTCCACTAGCAAATGGCACAACTGTATAGGAGGTTGTCTGACTAGTGTTACCGTGTTCTACCTCCTGTAGTCCCTGCTGTGCATCCATGCCACTTCTGTTCTGGAGGATTGAGCTCTCATCAAAGGTTACATCTCTGCTGATGACAACCTTCTTCTCCAAGGGGTCCCATAGCCGATACCCCTTGACTCCTCGCGGGTAGCCTAGGAACACCATCTTCTTAGACCTGGCATCCAACTTACTCCGCTCCCCAGCTCCAACATGCACATATGCTGTGCATCCAAACACCCTTAGATGGTTTAGGCTTGTCTTCCTTCCAGACCATATCTCCTCTGGAATGTCTCCATCTAACCTGGTGTGCGGTGACCGATTGACCAAGTAGCTAGCTGCATCTACTGCGTCAACCCAGAACATCTTTGGAAGCCCTGCCTGCAGCCTTAAGCATCTTGCCTTTTCCAATAGTGTTCTGTTCATCCTCTCAGCCACCCCATTCTGTTGAGGAGTTCCCATCACCGAGAAGTGCCTTCTGATGCCCCACTCCTCACAAAAAATCTGGAACTCCCTGCTGGTGTATTCCCCGCCATTATCAGACCTCAGACACTTCACACTTTTACCCTGCTCCTTCTCCACCTCAGCCTTCCAGATTTTGAACTTGGTGAAGACCTCTGATTTCTCCTTCATAAAGTAGATCCACAGCTTCCTTGAGAAATCATCTATCAGGGTCATAAAGTATCTGGCCCCATTCCTTGCAGAAACTGGGGCTGGTCCCCAGACATCTGTGTGTACTAACTCCAGGGGTTCAGCACTCCTAGCTGTGCTGACTGAGAACTGTACTCTCCTCTGCTTTCCCATCTGACAAGGCTCACAGATCTCCATATCTCCGCTACTCAAGTCTGGAAGCAGACCTCTCTTGCTCAGTTCTTTCATCCCCTTGTCTCCCATGTGGCCCAGGCGGTAATGCCACATCCTGTACACATCCCGGGGATCTTGCTCCACAGCTGCCACCTCAGATTTCACAGTCATCACAGAGCCCTCCATCTTGTATAGATTATTTTCCAGCCTCCTCCCTCTCATCACCACCATGGCTCCATTGGAGATGTTCAGAACTCCACTCCTGGCACGACTGCTGAAGCTGTATCCAGTCCGCTCCAAGTACCCCAGTGATACCAGATTCTTCTTGAGTTCTGGGACATGCTTCACACTGGTAAGAGTGCGCACTATACCATCAAACATCCTCACCCTCACTGTGCCAATACCTGCCACCTTGCAAGGGTGATTATCTCCAAGAGTCACATTCCCCTCCTCAACCTCTATGTAAGTACTGAACCACGACCGGTTGGGAGTGTAATGATGAGAACAGGCTGAATCCAAGGTCCACATCTCTGTGCTGTGCCTGTGATCATCTGATACAACCAAGAGATCATCCTCCACCTCCTGATCTGCAACTGTACTCACAGACTCAGATCCTCCTTTTTCTCCCTTCTGATTTTTCCACTTAGGACAATTCTTCTTAAAATGTCCTACCTCTCCACACTTATAGCACTTCAGCTCTCTCTTGCCTTTCCTGGACTTTGATCGTCCTCCAGACTTACTTCTGTCCCTGCCCCTACCTCTGCCTGTCCTTTCCCCAACTGATAGACCCTCCTGGGGAACAGCTTCCTTGGTCATCTTCTCCCTCTGCTCATTCGTCCGAAGCACCGAGACAATATCTTCATAAATTAATGTCTCCTTCCCATAGAGCAGTGTTGTGACCAATGAGTCATAAGACGTGGGCATTGAACATAAAAGCAGAAGTGCTTTATCTTCTTCCTCCATCTTGACCCCAACATTCAGAAGTTCATTGCTCATCTGGTCGAATATCTGGATGTGACCCAGCACATCTCCACCTTCTGACATCCGAAGGCTGTAGAGGCGCTTCTTCAACATCAACTTGTTGCACATATTCTTTCCCATATAGAGGGTGTGCAACTTCGTCCAGAGTCCCTTCGGGGTCTTCTCCTCCAGCACTGAATAGAGGACTGAATCCGCCAGACAGCCCCTGATCATTGAACATGTCTTCTTCTCCAATGAAATCCACTGCTTGTCTGTCATCCCATCTGGCCTTTCCTCCAAAGCCAAATCTAAACCCTGCTGCACAAGGAGGTCCTCTACCCGGACTTTCCACATGGAGAAACTTCCCTTCCCATCAAACTTCTCAACCTCTATTTTTATGCTACTCCCCATGGCCAATTTCAAAAATAGCACAAAAATAAATTTTATAAAATAGAGAAGTACCTTGACGAGATTCTGTTGAAATTATTTCAACTCCTTGAAGGCCTCCAGATTACTCCTTGAACCTGGCTCTGATACCACTTGTTAGGGTTTAGACCTGTGATTAATAGCAATGGGATTCCCTGTTGAACAAGAACTAGAACTAAGGATTTCTAATCCTGTTAGGTTAAGACCTTGATGAATAGCAATGGGATTCCCCGTTCAACAAGAACTAGAACTAAGGATTCCCAATCCTGTTAGGTTTAGACCTTGATGAATAGCAATGGGATTCCCCGTTCAACAAGAACTAGAACTAAGGATTTCTAATCCTGTTAGGTTTACTTCTTGAAAAGGAGGAAGATGGGGAGGAGAAAGAAAGGGCTGCCGCCCTATGATGAGAGAAGGGAATTTTTTGGGAGAAAAGAATCTGTTCTCTATTCCATCCAAACCCTAGAGACTAGGGTTTAAATACATCCACGAAGTGGGCCAGGCCCAGACTCAACAAAAAACTCCCATGGACTAATTCAATGAGATTAAACTAATCCCCAAGCCCGTGTACACCCGTGACTTGATTTAATCTCAACCCTTGGACTCAAACCCAGCCCAATACAAGTTAGCCCACCTGGGCCTTGATAGCACCACACCAGGCCCAACACACCGAAGGTCTTATCATTGAATCATAGAAGCTCATGGGCAAAACCTAGTGACCACAGCATTCAATCACGGAGCTTTCTCTTGCCAAGCAACTCTCCTGCCCATCTTCTTGAAAGGAACCCCTTTGCATTGGGTTAGCCATGCACATCTCATTCCGTACCCACCTTCTCGGATATATATATGGCGAGTTCCACGCTCCCTTTTGATCCAATCCATGGCCATTTGATGGGGTCCACCATGACTCAGCCTTAGTGGCACATGTAACTGGGAGATGACCCATGACCCATGACCCATGCCATGTTGCCATCCACCACTTGGGCTAACCAAGTGGACAGAAACTTCTACGTCTCTCTGTCTCTCTCTTGATTTGCCCTTGTCCCCTCCCCTCCTCTCAAAAGAAAAGATTGATTCCCTCATGGCAATAATTCCAATGTAAAGAAACCAATCAACGTGTGGATTTGAATGCTGTGGTAAACTATGGAGTGACACCTTAAAAAGTCTTGCTATAAGAGCTTTTGATTTGTTCTTGTTCTAATCATAGTTTTAGTGAAGAGTTTGGCTATGCTTTTTTTCTATTTGCCAATAATCTCGCTGAAAAGTGAGCATTACATGAGAGGTTCAAGCATGGGTGCCAAACTCTTCCCTTGGTGGCCCCTAAAAAGCCTTAACGGTTGTTTCAAGAAAGTTTAGCGGACGGCGCTATTATTTTTTGTGGAGGATTATAAAGTGCTTGTGATCCTGTTGCAGACCAAGTGACCCAGCTTGAATAATATAAAATTCAATGCTGGACATTTATGGTCATGGGGCTGGTCCCTAAAATTCACATCATCCAAGCAAGATCTTTGGGAGATCCCCAAATCTCTCAAAGCCTGGAGAGTGTTTAATATATGCTATCTTTATTTTTGCACCTTGAAAAAAAATGTCTTGGACATAAAAATAATTTAAAGGGTTGATGATTCTAAATTAATTGAGTATGATAGAGAAAAGGGATTCATCTAGCCTATGTGACCATATTTTAGGTGTCCCTAGGGATTAAATTAGTCTGGGTTTCTCTATTTTTATTTAAGGATTTCAATTTTTGGAGTCCTATCGGGATCATTTTGTGATGCCCAGTTTACATACAGAAGTGACTTTGCTTTTTTTTTTTCCCTTTATTTTGTATATTTTTCACTTTTTTTTAAAAAAAATATTTATTTATGTTGCTGGTATTTTCATGATAACATACAGTGGGTTAACCAACCAGTGAAAATCTAAAGTTTGCTTGTACATTAGTATGCAGATTTTCAAAGATGCCATGCAGCTTTTTCTCTTTTCTTACTCAAATATATTTTGTGGACAATTTTCCAATACAAACTTCTACATTTTGTAAAAAAATCAGGATTTACAATTTCAAATATAGAAACATTGAAGTGAATGTGTATTGAATCTAAGGGTTTAGATTCTTTACCAATGTAATCCATAATAACATGTGCATTTGTTTGTTGTTGTTTCTGCTCTTTGCATCCTGCTACTTCTCGTGCCCCATCCAATGACCATCCATCTGACACAATGGTTCAATATCGGACAACTTCTTTCTCTTTCTTTATGTTTTAGCACCGTGTAAAATTTTTATTACAGTAAGTCTACAACAGATATGTGCTCATACTTTTTTACCTAGCTTTATACAATAATTATTGATGAGTATAATAGGAATTAAAAAAACTTATATCCAATCTTAGGGAAGAAGAGGGTCGGGCCTCTTTGGTTCCGATCCGGTTTAACCAGCTGGGATTTGAGTCGAGCCCAATTGATCAATCCAAATCAAATAGGTCTAATAACACAGTCAGTTAACGAAGCTAACCAAATCAGAGAATTGATCCGGTTAAACCAGATCGAATACATAAATGGATTCAAACTAAACTCAGCTGGTTCAAGCTAGTTCAAATCAAATAAAACGTATTTCAAGTTAGCTTGAATCTAATAAGGTTTTAATCCAACACCAAATTCAATTTTCACCCAAATCGATATGTAGTTCAATAAGATTCTTTTGACCCTAACTAAGTCAGCCCATTGAGTTTAACCCAATCTTTTGAGTTAGACAAAATCAAAAATTTAATTTGAACCCATTGATGATGTTAGTATGTTAATTAGGTTAAATGAAGGTGGGATTAAGTTAAATTACATTGAAATTGAACCAATTAGATTTTCATTAATTAGATTAAGATTGGTTGCATAGATTAGTAACGTAATTAAGTTACAAAAGACCTAATTAAGCAAGTGTAGCTCCAATTAGAACCAATTAATTAGATGAATGGTTATGGATTAAAATGATCTTAAATTAAGTTAACATTGATTAAACCTTGATTAAGATTTTTAAGTGGGGTAGAAGGTATAATAGTTAATATTTAATGGTATAATTGGATGCTAATTTCTTGTTTATTGCTACATGTAGATATTAAAATATATTATGTTAGTGTCAGTTATATGCAATGTTATATATTGATTGTTGATTATATAATTAATTATTTTTTATTAATATGTTGTATAATCTTAAAAAAATAATTAGTAACCAATATCGCCGATCCAATGTTTGTTTTGAAATATATATTTTTAGGTCAGACATAATTGTTTAAAAATGAATGTTGATCACTCATGGATGTATTAGAGGGTTAAGAATAATTTTTTAATCCTAAATTTGTTAATGGAGTGAAAAATTTATTGCATTTGCATGTAGTCAACCAGAGTGGATGGATGGATCCAGAATCAGATATCCATGTAATCTGAGAAAGTAGTATCAGAATAAAGCTTATAGCGATGTTGAAATAGTTAAAATTCATCTTTGTAAAAAAAAAATTTGTCCGATTACTACATCTGGTACTGCCATGAAGAAATGAGTATAGGAAGAATCAAGTAATCAGAGGACAAATACAGTTTATGAAACAGCAGAGAATTATAATGTGGCTTCCGAAAGTTATTACATGGCATCTAATAATTATAATCAATATGACAACTTAAATCAATATGAAGAAATGAGATGGATGCAGGGGTTTCGGGCATCAATCAAGGCACCTTTTATGAAGAACCAAATCCAAAAAGCCAATAGTTCTATGATATGCTAGGTGCTAAAAATGAATAATTATGGCCTGGGTGCGAAAATCATTCGCAATTGACGGTAGCAGCTCGGTTGTTGAATATTAAGGCTGAACATCACTTATCTAAAGCAGCATTTGATTCGATTGCCAGATTATGAAAGAGGTTCTGTCATCTGATAATATTGTCAGTGATACATTTTATAAAATAAAAAATTATTGCATGGGCTTGATTTATCTATTCAGAAGATTGACCGCTGCAAGAATAATTGCATGCTTTTTTAGGGTGTAGATGCAGATTTGTAGTTTTGTAAAGTTTGTGGTGAACCCCAGTTTATATAGCAAAGAGAATTCAAATAGGATGAGACTTGTGGCTTTCAAAAAAATGCATTACTTTCCACTGGTACCCCGGTTATAAAGGATGTATCAATCAGAAGTTACAACTTCAGATATGAGATGGCATGCAGAACATGAAGAAGAAGAGGGTGTTATGCGCCATCAGTTAGACTCTATTGCATGGAAACATTTTAATGATATGCATCCTCACTTTTTATATGAAAAAAGAAATGTCAGGCTTGCTCTATGCACAGATGGATTTCAACCATTTGAACAATCTGGACAGAAATACTTCTGTTGGCCAATAATTATAACTGTACTGAATTTACCCCTTTGGCTATGCATGAAAGACTCTTCTATATTTTTGATAGTGCTAGTACCAGGTCCATCAAATCCTAAGGAGAAGATAGATGTTTTTCTGCAACCCCTAATTTCAAAACTCAAATTATTATGGTTAGAAGGGGTTATGACATATGATATTTCCTTAAAGCATAATTTTATAATGAAAGCAGCCCTAATGTGGACAATTAGTGACTTTTCAGCATATGCCATGTTTCTAGATGCTTTCACATTGTGCAGAAGTGGTAAGCAATCATGGTTTGATAATCACAGAAAGTTCCTGCCATCTTGGCATCCTTTTAGAAGAAACAAGATTTCATTTCTTAAGAACATAGTGATTAAGAAGGATGCACCACCTATAATGAGCGGGCAGAAAATATTAGACTCTATTGAGTAGTTGGGGTTGATGAATGTTTTCGAAGATGGTGCAGATGCTATAAATGGTCAGATATGTAGAGAGTATGGCTGGAGAAAAAAATATATTTTGGGAGTTGCCATATTGGAGTGCAAATCTAATTAGACATAATTTTATATGATGCATATCGAAAAAAAAAAATTTTGATAACATTTTTCTATACAGTAATGAATATTTCAAGAAAAATAAAGGAAACTATTAAATCAAAAGAGGAACTTAATCAGTACTGTCGGCATCCCAAACTTGCAAGATCAATTATTGATGGTAAATATCCAAAGGCTTGCTACACGCTTGATAGGAATTCGAAAGTAGTATTGTGTAATTAGTTGAAAGGATTAAAATTTTCTGATGGATATGAATCAAACATGGGTAGATGTGTGGACGTGCATAAGTGAAGGGTCTTTGGCATGAAAAATCATGATTGTCATGTCTTTATGCAGCAGTTGATGCCCATAGCATTTCGTGAATTACTGCCTGCCAATGTCTGGAAAGTATTAACAGAGATCAGTATATTTTTCAAAGAGCTAACAGCTAGAGTTATTAAAACTAATGACATGGCAAAACTTGAAGAAGAGATTCTAATTATTATATGCAAGATGGAAAGATTTTTTTCTCCAAATTTTTTTAATTGCATGGAACATCTACCTGTTCATCCGACATACGAAGTTAGGATTGCTGGACCTGTTCAATATCGTTGGATGTATCCATTTGAGAGGTAACTGGCTTTTCATACAATTTCATCTTATAATGTTCACGAAATTGAGTATCTTATTCTATTTTTAACTTTAATCATTTAGGTACATAAAGAAATTAAAAAATATATATTCAAAATAAGGCAAGAGTTGAAGGATCAATATGCAATGCATATTTGGTAGAGAAGGCCTTGAATTTTGCATCGCATTACTTTGATGAACATTTTCAAACTAAGAATCGAAAAGTGCCACGCAATTTAGATGGATGTCGATAGCCATTTAGAACAGATGATGGAAGCATCTCTATTTTTAGAATCGTTGGTAGGCCATTTGGCGTCGAAAATAGAAGATATATGTTAAACGAAGAGTTTAAAGTTGCTCACAATTATATTCTTATGAACTGCTTCGAAGTGGAACCGTTTATAGAGTAAGATAATATTTCTTTCATTCACTTTGATACTATATGGATTGCTTCATATTATTTTCAACTAAGTTTATATAAACTTATTTTTTCAAGGATGTTTTGTGATATATGGAGACAACAAGATCCTCACATCAGCGATGATGAAATTGGATTGAAACTTTATACTGAGTTTGCATATTGGTTCAATGAACATGTGAGTATTAAATTGGCACATTGCTTAGAGGTTAACCAGAATATACTGTATACAAACTAATTATGTTTTCATGATTTTTTAAACTAATAATCCTTCTTCGAATGTTGATGACATTTTCATTAAATCTCTAGCACAATGGCCGTTGACTAGAGTTACTACATACACCGAATATTTTGTGAATGGGTATAAGTTTTAGGTTGAGTCTTTGGGTTCTTCAAGAGCAACTCAAAATTGGGGGGTATGTGTGCAAGGTCAAAGTGTTGGTGTAGATCAGTAAGATTATTAAAGTTGAGTATCCTGGTTGGCTTATTAAATGCACTATATTGTTCAAATATGAATGGTTTGATCCAACTCCAAATGTAGGAACAAAAGTGCATAAAGATTATAATCTTGTTGAAGTATGTCATAGAAGAAGGTTGAACAAATATGAACCATTCATTCTGGCATCTCAAGCTGAACAAGTATACTACTCAACATATCCAAGCCTTTGAAACGATAAGAGATATTGGTGGGCTATGAGTAAAATAAAGCCATGTGCGACCATTTCTATGCCGGTAAGCTCGTCAACACAAATACTTGAATCCTCAGCTTTTCAAGAAGATATCATAGAAACACATGCAATTCAAGATGATTCACTTGATCTAGATCCAATCCATAATGATCCAACCGATGCTTCACTCAAAATTGAGGATGTGGATGAGGTTTCAAATGATGAAGAAGATGAATATGAATCACAACCAGAGACAAAATCTGATGCAGAACCCGAACTTGAGAATATAAATGATAGTGACTAAGTATTGAAACCTCTGATTATAAATTAAAAATAAAATTTTTGTTTCGTGCTTTTTTTATTCATTCTAATTCTACTATATATACACTACTATGGGAGGTCATGGATGATTTATAGCCCGAAGGCAGTCTATTGGCATGGGCGACGACTCTCCTAATGCAGCACATAATAGCTCCTCTGGACAGGAGCACCATACCCGAGAGACGTCTACTAAGGAGCAGCAAGATCATTGGATGACAGTTATTTCTCCATCGGGAGGAGGAGGCTTCTATTGGTTAATAGTTAGTAAGTGTATTTCTATTATCATATAACTTGTTCAGACAATTGCTATGTTATTAAATTATATCTTATGTTTTACTATACTTGCATAGATTTGTAGAGAGATATTATCTCAAGGCGCATCATCCATATATTTAAGAGTCGTGCAGACCCGAAAGGGTACTATTGGGAGCGCCTCAGTGAGGAGGTGAGGAAGTTATACTAGATAGAGCTTCAGGTATGTATTTTATCTTTGCATGATGTTTAATTGCATTTATAATGTCATATTATCAATATTTGTCTGTATGTATATTCATAATTGTTCTGCTTATAGAAAGAATTTGAGTGGGATCCAGCCCTCACTCCTTTAATTAGAGTAGCTTGGACTTCACTTGTTCGCCTTCGATACTCTAATAATGTATGTCACTAGTGGAGGGCATCGAAACGCCGCGCTCATATCGCCCCGCTCATATCGCTGATTCTATATGGGATGGCAGCAGTGGGCGGACCCTCAATGGCGGAGGAGGTCGGCCACACCTAGCTCGAACCGTCGATTCGAGAAAGGTGGTCTGGGCACTGGTCTTTCCTGCCACATAGTTGGATCCATTTCGATTTTGGAGCATCGGTGTCGTTTTGTAAGTATATAAATTTATTAGTTTGCTATATACATATTAATGATAATTTTTTTAAAATGATCATAACTATAAATTTGAAATGTTATTTTTTAGAGGCTGAAGAAAGGCGTCGATTCAGGGCATTGGTAGTTGTTCAAGATGACTCATATAAAAAAAGATGGGTCTTGGGTTGATAATAGCTCCCAGAGTATCGGAGTAAGTAAAACATTAAAAACATGATGTGTTTATTAATATATTTGCTTCAATATGAGTTGCATTATATTTGATATGTACTCCTTGCAAGCACGTATGGATGAGCTATTATCACAGATCACACAGCCATTAGAGGAGGGAGGGTCGATGCCTGATCCTTTGCCACAGAAGAGCAGCCGCATCTTCTTAGAGGCTATTGGTGCACAGCCAAAAGATCGTAGAGTTTACAATCTGGGCGCCAAAGCTTCTGCATTCTTCTTCTGACGTTGTTCCTCTTCTTCTAGTCAGAATGGCACCGGCGATTACGAGAAGATTGAGGATTCCATCGTGGAACATGTGAAATTAGAGATGATGACGAAGATCACGGACATCCAAGGGAAATATCAAGAGGAGCGCGTTCACAATGAGCGACAGTTAGAAGAGATGCAAGAATTGGTCATGTGTTGCGGTCGACGCAATGTTTATATTTTGACATTATATTGTATTTTATGATGTATTAAACCTTTTCTTGGATTTGTGTGGTACTGGTTTCTATTATTAATACATTAATTTTTATATTTTATTTCTATTTTTAATGAATTATTCTGATTATGAATATGTTTTATGAAATTTAAATATTATTTCAGCAGATTAGTTAAAATTAAAAAAATATAAATTTATATAAAAATTAGCGTCACTAATTAGTTACGCCTTGTGGCGTCGCTAAAATAGATGCCAATTAGGTTTAATGAAAATTTTATATGAAAATATTAGTATCACTAATTAGCCACGCCTTGTGGTATTGCTAAAATAGTCACTAATTAGCAATAAAATTTTTTGGCATTGCTAATTTTATCTACGATAATTGTTTTAGCGATGAAACTTTTAGCGTTGCTGTTGCATCGCTAATTTGATTAGTGATGAATTTTTTTAGTTTAGCAATGCTAAAATGGCGGACACACGCCAGAATCCAATAATTGAGAAACAGCTTGTTACCTGTGAACCCATGATCCATCTGCCACCGTTAAAAGTTTGAAAACTCCACTAGAGCATTTATTGGGAGCTACAACCGCTAGCCTTTAATGGCAGGCTTAAAGTAGAGCTTTTCCCTTTGCGTCCGAGCACAGAGTGATGCAATATATGATTATTTTATAATTTTAAAAATTAGATAAGATCAATCGATTGAATCGATTCAATCAAAAATTGATCATCAATTTGATCCAATCTTATTTTTAAGTTAACTTTTGTATAATTCGATAAAAACTGAAAAAACTTATTGAATCGGTAGGGTTTTGAAGAACTGATTCAATCTTGATTTTTAAATTTTTTTTTGATAAATAAAAAAAATTAAAAAAATATTTGAATGGTTATAAAAAAGAAAACCTGTACATAGGTCATGGGTTTGAACTCCATAGTAACATATTTTTATAGTTGAAAAAAAAAAGGTTAGATGAGTTGAGTTGAATTTTAATAAATGAAATTAAGGTTGAATTTTTTAGATTTTTAATTTTTCACTTAAATTAATATTTATATGTTATTATTTCTATATTATTAAATTAAAAATTAATTATGATATCATCCGGTTCGATCAAATCTGTTTATCCAATCGAATCGATTGACCTACGACCCAAATGTGAAGTTGATTTATTGTCTGGCCCGGGTTTTTAAAACATTAGACTATTTCACCGGTTTTTCGCTTGGATTGATATTTATATATTATTATTTTATATTATTAAATAAAAATTAATTATGATATAATTTAATTCGATCAAATTAATTTATTTAATTGAACCGATTGACTCAGAACCTAAATGTCAAGCTGGTTTGTTGTTCGATCAGATTTTCAAAACATTGGATTATTTCAATGGTTTCCCACTACATTCATGATCGATGCGATACATTGAGTGGGTTCCATATGCTAACCTATCCACACATCATCCTTCAGGTTATCTTTGCGCTCATACACCATTGGATTACCGATAGCACGAATCTCAAGCTCTGCAAACCAGTACAGCGAATTGGAGAATGAACCTACGATACTTCTCTCGCGAAAAAACCTCGCGTAGAGGATGTCCTTGATAAGTCTTACCGAGGGCTCTGATTCATTTATATTTTTTCTGCTTTCCATGGACCTTGTCTCCTACCTTCTCCTTATAAATAGAGGGAGGGGGGTATCCCGTATATCTATAGAGAGCTTAACTCCCCATCTGACAAGTGAGAGGAAGAGAGTCTGTGAGTGTGTGTTTCCTGAGGTGGTGAGAGGAAATGGATGCTTCCTTGTCGTCGTGGCCTTGGGGAAACTTGGGTGGCTACAAGGCATGTAACCTGATTTCGTCTCTACACTCTTTTCTTTTATTTTACTCCACAGTTTTCTCCCTTGTTTTCCCCTGTTTTTCTTCTAATCATCCTCATCATGAGCTTGGCAAGTTATGGCATAGGCTCATCAAAGTGTTCATATGTTTTTGTTTTGGTTTGTTGCAGTATGTCTTGTACGGGCCTCTTGTAACAAAGGCTCTGTATTCCTGGGGGACTGGGAGATCAAATGATTGGTGTCTTCACCTTCTAGTCCTCTGTGGCCTCAGAGGGCTCATATACCAATCCTGGACCTCCTTCAGCAACATGCTCTTCCTCACCCGGAGGCGGCGAGTGATCACAGACGGCGTCGACTTCAGGCAAATCGACAAGGAGTGGCACTGGTAGACTCCCAAATGGACCCCTTCACTAAAATATTTGAATATTTGGATGTCGTTCGATCTTAAGTGTATGTTGTTTTCTTGCTTCAGGGACAACTTCCTCATCCTCCAAGCTCTCATTGGAGCCATGGCAGTTTACTTGGTGCCATCCTTGAGAGACCTCCCAATTTGGGACATCAGAGGGTGCATTATTGCCTTGTTATTCCACGTGGGCGTCTCAGAGCCCCTGTTCTACTGGGTGCATAGATGCTTTCACACAGGCCAACTCTTCACCAACTACCATTCATTGCACCACTCCTCTATGGTTCCCCAGTCCTTCACAGGTACAAAACGAGGCAGCAAGACTTCCAGCTTTTGTTAAATTATTATTCTCAATCCGTGCAAATGGAATGCGATGATGATTAGCTTTGTACTTTATCATCTTTGTTTTCTCTTTGGCCCAGCTGGATTAGGGACTCCTTTGGAGCACCTAATGCTTTGTGTGGTGATGGGTGCCCCGCTTCTTGGGGCTTTCTTGATGGGATCGGGCTCTGTTGGCTTGATATATGGCTACATTCTCATCTTTGACTTCCTGAGGTGCATGGGGCATAGCAATGTGGAGGTGTTTTCTCATGGCTTGTTTGAGGCGCTTCCTTTTCTCAGATACCTTATTTATACCCCTACGTAAGTGGTCCTGTACTCACTCAATACATATGCATAGACGTACAAACACACATACAAGATGATGAAAATATATTTATCAAAAAGTCGTAGTGTGGTTGCATGCTTCTTTTTTTTTTTTTTTTGCTTTTTTTTTTTTTTTTTTTTTGGAAAACACTCAAAATACATACCGTCATAAACCGGACTGGTCCAGTGGCTCGTTTGCAGGATTCCTCTTTTATGGTAATTAAGTTCCTTGTTCAAACCTTGAGAGGCGTTTTCCCAAGTTTAACATGGTAATTCTTCCATTGTTAACATGAAATAATTGGTTTTGCTCCCGCTGATGTTCTCAAAAGAAAAGAATTGTTGCCGTTTTTTATGTTCATGAACCTGTTGCTGGATTCTCCTTCGTTTCCCTCCTAATTAATGGTGAAGGAGGATAAACCACCTATATTTTTTTATTAGATAGTTTACACACACACACACACACACACACACACACATATATATATATATATATATATGTATGTATGTGTGTGTATATATATATATATATATATATATATATATATATATATATATATAGAGAGAGAGAGAGAGAGAGAGAGAGAGAGATTACAAAAATAATAAGCTCATTCCAATGTTAAATAGCTGCAACATTTGACCTGTGATGGGCCAATCTATCTACCATGGATGGATCTGGGCAGATCAATATATATAATTAAAATTAGGCTTCAATAACATAAAAAGAAGAGGGAGATTTTTATCCTCTTTTAATTAGAAAAAATTATAAACTTCTATGGAAGAGTACAAAACTTGCAACTTTTTCTCTTGTAGCTAATACAAGAATTCATCTCAAATAAGAAAGATCTCACCAATATAAGCGGACATGTGCCATAATTTTGAAAAGGGAAATAGAGAGAGCATGTAGCATAGATTATACTTCCACTATTAAAATTCTAAAATAGGAATGTAAGCAAAGTGCATGGACTCTCTTTTTATGTGTGACATGTACTATAATTTGTAGATTATAAAAAATTAATGAAAGTAAAGGTTTTGGAACAATTCTTTCGAAAAATTCTTATTACCATTCAAGAGATTTGGGCTAAGCAAGTTGAAGTATCTCCCTTCTCCCCAACCAGATCATCAATCTCAGATTCAACACATCCTCCTATTATGCTTTCAATCCAACAAAAAAAAAAAAAAAAAGAATTACTATAAGCTGGTAATGTGCCATGTTCCTTAAGGTAGTTAGTGTAATTCATGTATTTGGTGCATTTAACAAGGGACTAGTGGTTTGAAGCCATGTAACCATCTCAGGGCTGGGGGAATACCGGCAAATCTTTGCAGAAAATACACTCGTTGGAACTTGAGAAGTTTGGATCAGCAACAGCTTTTAGGGGTATCAAAAGCTATCTTAAGCCTAAATGGACCTCACTGGATTCCAGACTGATTCTTTAACTGGTTTCATTTTTACTTGATGACCACCATTTCAATCCAATTTTAAGTTTTGTAAGGTATTCTCACATTTAAAGATGTGGCTGAGGGATTTCCCAAGAGGAGCACAGGTCACATGCACCAAACTTCTTTGCGAGGCATATCTGGTTGCTTGAAGTCCATTGCCATTTAATTTTTTCAGAGAACTGTCGGTTACCTTCTTGTGCCATTAATTACTTTATGCAACGATAGGAGAAACCATCAATTCGTTTCAGCTTCAGAGGACCTTCCTATCAAACACAATGGGAACTTACTTATTTTCAGCTTAAGAGGACGGCAGCAGTCTAAATAAAATAGGAGGACATCATTTAATCACTTTTCCTGAGAATACTGCAGCCAAAATTACATACTTGAGGCTCAGGACTTATTTGTGTGTTGATCTTTTTTTTTCAAAAAAAAAAAAAAAACATTAAGTGTTGTATTTGTTTGCTTGCAGATACCATAGCCTACATCACATAGAAAAGAACTCCAATTTCTGCCTTTTTATGCCTATTTTTGATGTGTTGGGAAGAACACTCAACAGCAGGTCATGGGAGTTGCAAAAGGAAATAAGCTCAGGTGGTGAGTATGTTTACTTTGTGTCGGCATGTATCTCAAAAAAAAAAAATATCAAACATATCGACCATTATTGTTGGTAAATTATAATATATGCACATAGACTTAGATTCCAAATGGGGAGCTTTTTAACTTTTCCTGAGAGTGGAAGGGGAGACCATCTAACATTGGAGTTCACAGTTTGCTCTGGGTTGGCATGAAAAGGACTTGCAGGGGAATCAATGAAGTAGTATAGAGGCATCCCGCTGATTAACTGATAAATTATGGCATAATTCTTGAATAACATCGTTAGTTAGTCTGGGTTTAGCATTTTGATGGATTGGAAAGTTTTCTAGACGGCTAGTCACTCAATTTTAAGGTGATGGACGCCACTGAATTAGATGGTTGGGTCGTCCTTAATTTATTGGTAGCTGTTACATCATCCTACTGAGTATTCCATCTGCGACCATGAGGCCATTAAGACCAACTTGTTATAGGCCATTAACGGGATCAGAGGTGGACCATGGACCTTTTCCATCATCAAAACTGCCCCTCATCAACCATAGACGGATAATTAAGTGCAAGTATCCAAGTTATGGCTCCCATTGTGTTCTTGGATCACACCACTGGCATCATATATCTGGACCTAAACTAACCCACATAGACCCTCTTCCCTGTTGTAAAGAGAGAACCGTATCCATTTATTTCAGTTGAACTTCAGTATGGAAGCAGGACATACAGATGCAATAAGTTCTGTCATCACGATGGGAAGCTGGGCAGTCATGGGAGTTCATTTGTTTTAGAACTAAAAGGTGCAATAGCAGCTATTTCTGGAGTCACATACCAAAAAATGGGTTGTGCCTAAGTTCAAATTCTTGATGTTTCATGATATTTTTCTTGAAAAGTATTGATTCAAAAGGTGACAATATTTTGTTTTCCACCAAAGGAATTAGGCAGCCACAAAAAATGATGTTGGACCCTTGTATTTTTTCCTTTGAAGTGTATATATGAAGCTTCGAAATAGAACTGCTTAGATAGGAAGTGTCCATGAAAAATCTCTCTTGGTAGGAATAAAAATTGAAAGAGGATTCATAAGGTTCTCCAACAACAGATACAACATAGCTTGTTTATTAATGTCACGGTTAGAGTAACTTTCTAGTTGCGCAATCTTAAAAAGAAAGCGAAGTTCATGTTAGTTCGATTGCTATGGATTCTTGCTAACTGATCTACTCCGATTTGTTCAAATGTAGGGAAAAGTGACCAAGCCCCTGACTTCGTATTCCTGGCCCATGTTGTGGATGTGATGTCTTCCATGCACGTGCCCTTTATATCTCGATCATTTAGCTCAGAACCATATGTCACCAAGCTCTTCATGTTGCCACTCTGGCCTCTTTTCTTCCTATTGATGCTCTTCCTGTGGGCTTGGTCTAAGACCTTCTTGGTCACCTTCTACAACCTAAGGGGCCGACTCCACCAAACATGGATGGTCCCAAGATATGGGTTTCAGGTGGTTATTGATTCGTCTGTTCTTCTTTCTCTTTAATTATTTCCAGTGAAGTATCAATTTGTTATTGTGTTTATATGTTCTTTTGCAGTATTTCTTGCCATTTTCTAGAGATGGCATCAATGACCAGATCGAGCTAGCAATCTTGAGGGCAGAGAAGATGGGAGTCAAGGTCCTCAGCCTTGCAGCATTGAATAAGGTCAGTCTGCTTAATTTGCTGAATTCCCTTGGCATTGAAGAACAAACTAGGCGCCAAATGTCTTAGCTATCACGAAGCACATTTTTCTATGGTTACAGTTATCATGAGGGGACATGGGGAGTGAATGAATGGAGCTTGAAACGGTGAAGGGGACGGTGGACCGACTTGTTGCTTACGTTAGCACATTAATAAGTCAAATCAAAATAAACAACTAAAAAATGAGACAGAATTAGGTCGGTATGGGTTGATTCATATTTATGATCCATGATTTGGACTGGGATGTGACCTATGTACACTTGCTTAAGTCACTGTGGGATGGCGGCTGTTTTCTCCATGAACCACCTTTAAATGAAGATTGAGACATGAATGCTCAGGATTTGAAAGACCATTCGTTGTATTGGAACTTAAAAAAGACTGAAACGTATTCTCTGTTCTTCCCCTTTCGTTAGAATGAAGCACTCAATGGTGGTGGAACACTATATGTACGCAAACACCCAGATTTAAAAGTGCGAGTTGTCCATGGAAACACCTTGACAGCAGCTGTGATCCTTAATGCAATTCCAAAGGATGTGAAAGAAGTTTTCTTGACTGGGGCTACGTCGAAGCTTGGACGAGCCATCGCACTATACCTCTGCAGGAAAAAAATTCGAGTCTTGGTAAGTTTGTGCAACAAATTAATACCTTATCTGTTATACAATTTTGATCATCACAATTACCTTGTCGATCTGAGTACAAATTGGATTTCCTTCATAGATGCTGACTCTGTCGACGAAGAGATTTCTTCAAATCCAAAAGGAAGCCTCTCCAGAGTGCCAACACTATCTTGTGCAAGTCCCCAAGTACCAAGCAGCGCAAAATTGCAAGGTATAAATAAGCAGCTGAGAGTAAACATAGGTGCAGGCATTAATTATATTGATATAAAAGTTCAGTTAATTAAGTTGTTACCAAGGAATGACTAATTAAACTAAATAAGGCTATAATTTAGACATGGATTGTGGGCAAGTGGCTGTCACCAAGGGAGCAGCGTTGTGCGCCATCAGGGACGCATTTCCACCAATTCGTTGTCCCTCCGATCATTGGCTTCAGAAGAGACTGCACCTATGGAAAGCTGGCTGCCATGAGGCTTCCCCAGGATGTCCAAGGCCTGGGGTCGTGTGAGGTAAAACCAGCCTCGATCTCTATCGTATCATATGTTGATCAAACTCTCAAACACTGACTATAGTTTTTAATCAAAAAATGGAACACAGTACACGATGGAGCGAGGTGTGGTGCATGCCTGCCATGCTGGAGGCGTGGTCCATTGCTTGGAAGGTTGGACCCATCACGAGGTTGGCGCCATCGACGTCGACCGGATCGATGTGGTGTGGAGAGCTGCATTGAAGCATGGGCTAGCACCTGTTTCAGACGGAAGCATTCAACCTCCCCAACACATTCAACTTCCTAATTAGTTTCATTTGCTCAAATAACAACAATAAGAAGAAGAAATAAAAAATGTTATATGTAACAAAACCATAGCTTTTCATGAAGGAATAGTCATCTACAGTAGGAAATTCCAAAGCTTGCACTAAGGTGCTGTTCTTTGACAAGTAAGTCAGGGATTACAAAAGCAAGGGCTTTTCCATGTATCTGGTAGTTGTAGGTCCACGTATATGGTAGGTAGAAACTTTGGGTCAGAGGACCAAAAAAAAAAAAAAAAACGCATGCAGTAGCTAGATGGGTGGGTGTCTCTGAAAGATGTAAGACATGCATTGGTGGAGATGGTTGTGTCTCTTCCCATCACACTTGATAAAGAGTTGGAATTTGGAAACCAATTCCCCTACTTTTTGTTTTTTTGTCATTCCATTCAAAGCGTTTCATGCACGTATATTGGCAGTACAGCACACGCGCGTTAAAGTTTAAGCTCGAGAGGATGAGGCTATTAATTTGGTCAAACAGGTGGATGCTATGTTAGTTCCATCCAGCAGAAGGAATGCAGGCCACGCATGACACGAGTCCTGTGGCAGGGGGCATTAAAAGCTTACTTTTGAGTCTTCCAAAATTACTCTTGAGCAAGGACAAAGTGGGAAGAGAAAGTGATGTCCGCGTATACTATTTTTTTTTTTATTACGGTCCAACAATCACATCAATTTAAAATGAATCAAATTTAATATATTAAAATATAAAATTTAAATAAAAACCAAAGGATACGAGCCATCTACTTCCAACTCTAAGATCCAGAGTGATGGGCCATCCAAACAACTATCCAATCAGCCACTGAGTTAATTTTTTGATAGATATATCAAATCTGAATGCTATAAGCATGTTGAAGGATAATCCGAATGTCGCGGATGAAAGGGTAGGTAGACGAATGGTCGCTCAAGTCCTATCGAAACTAGTAAATAACAGTAATAGAATCCCCCTCTATGATAAGCCTACAGATGTCCAAACTACCGATGACATGGGATATACCAGACCATGCAGCATATAACTCAGCAAGTGGCACAGAGAGGTCAAGAAGGCCGAATCCTTCAGCCGCAACATCATACCATCCGACTCTCGAATCACAAAAGCTGATCCGGTAAGTCTGCCTCAAATACTTCCATCAAAGTTGATTTTGATAAACCCTAGAGATGAAGACTCCCAAGAGATAAAGACCGTATCCCGGTGCACAGCTAAGGCAGCAGAGGAGGCCCAGAAGCCAGGGTTATTAGAATCAAGAGCTGTGTGATGGAGAATGTACTTAGCAGATAGGGATAAAGCTGTCCTGACAATCCTGTAGGAAGAGGCAATCTCATCAGCGAAGATAAGCCAGTTCCGAGATAACCAGACCTGATGAGCTATGTAAGCAATCGTAGCACCCAACTGCCGGATACCCCTCTGCATATCTCGCCGAATCAAACCCAAAAAGGATGTGCAACAAGGGTCAGTACTGTCATCCCAAGAGCAGTAACCCAAGATCTGCCATATCTGTCTCGCTCTGCCGCAAGTGAAGATAGCATGATCGGTAGTCTCCTTCTCTAAACCTTATAAAGGGGACGTAGCTGGATCGACATGCCCCTCCCAGAGAGCAGGGAGCATGTAGGAAGACAGTCCCATGCCAGTTTCTATATGAAGAGTCGAACTCTAGGGTGAATGAGAATCTTCCAGATCCATGACACATCCATCGTATACCGAGGCTGTGGTCTATAAATCTGCATTAGATCCCTAATAGGAGTATGAGACATACATGATCTCCTCCATAATCTTATGTTAGAGGTATGACCCGAAAGAAGAGGAATAGAGAGAATGCGTCGGTGGAGCTCTTTACCGAAGAGAGTGGAGACCAAGGAGGTATGCCAAGCATAGTGATCCTGAGCCAATAAATCAGTGATTCTCATTCCGTGAGGAATATCAGTACTAACAAAGGTAGGCCATCGGAACAGGGGTAGATCTGCAATCCACGTATCAAGAACAACATCCACAGAGGATCCATTACCAATCATCCAAGAGATGTTGTTCAAAATGGTCGAAGCATATCAGCAGACCTCCTTCCAAATGAAGGAATATCCACAGTAGGCTGAGAATATGTGTAAGGGGTCCAGTCTCCATATTTGGCACATACAAACGAGCTCCATAAGCAATGTGGATCAAAAAAAAATCGCATAGCATGCCTAGCAGTCAAAGCCTCCCTCCTAACTATGAGGGACTGAATCTCAAGCCCCCTATCTATGATTGGCATACAGACAATGTCTCAAGCCAAAAGATGGATACCATGACCGTCCTGCATCGAGGCCCAAAGAAAGTCCCAGAAGCATCTCTTAATCCTCCTCAAACAAGTCACTGGAATAGCTATATTGGATAAGATATAAAGAGGAAGAGAAGTAAGCACTGAGTGAATAAGGATGACCCTAGCCATCATAGATAACCTTGTGACCTACCGGTCATCCAGACAATCGCGGACTCGTTGTTCAAGGTTACTGAAACCAGTACTCCACGGTCGATGCCCCGTAATAGGTATTCCCAGATAGGAGAGATGGCAGCCTGAATAGAGATACCCAAGATTTGCATGAAAGTCCCCCTTATAGTAGAGTTAGTCCTCAGACTGAAGTAGATCATGGACTTACTTAGGTTAACTTTATATCCAGAGGCCCGACAATAAGACTAAAGTAATGCAGTAAAAGCAGTAGCATTATGGATAGTCGCCCTGCTCAGGAGAATGCAATCATCAACAAATAAGAGGTGAGAAAGAGAGGGCCCATGGGGGCCCGCACTATAAGGGACCAAAGAGGAACCTTTCTGAGCCAGAGATAGAGCCTACGATAAAGCCTTCCGAATCTCCTCCAAAGTAATCGACCTGGTAAGAAGGTCGTTCTCCGCTTCAAAGACCTTATTGGGTGTGGACACAAGAAAGACAGGGAACCCATCACCCGTTTGCTCAATCCATTTAGACTAAAAAGTGAAGGAGCTGGTCCCTAATAACTTGGATATCCTCCTGAAAATTTTCCTCATCATTAGCTAAATGCCGGATCCGGTTTGTCGCATGGCATTTTAAAGTGGCCTAATGAAAGAATCTAGTATTATGATCATCTTCTTTGATCCACTAAATTTATGAGGAGAAAGAAATTTGAAAAAAGAAAAATATTTACCAAAGGAGATCATAGCAAAGAAAAGGAAAGAAGTGAACCTCCTATATGTTATGAGTGCAAGAAGCCTGGACATATCAAATCGGAATGTCCGTAATTGAAAAAAGGATTTAAGAAAATAAAGAAGAAAGCTATGTTGGCTATATGGAGCGACAGTGAAGTAACAAGTTCAGAAGATGAAGAAAAGACTGAAGTCACCAATGTATGTTTCATGGTTGATGATAATGAGGTAAGTCCTAGTTTTCTAGATAACTTTACTTTCGATGAATTGCATGGTGCATTCTATGAACTTGTAGATGATTTTGCAAAATTAAGTTCAAAGAACAAAGATTTGAAAAAATAAAATTAAACAACTTATTCTTGAAAAGGAAAGAATTTCAAACAATAATGAATCATTATTAAAGGAAAACCAAGATTTGAAAAATGAAGTAAGTAAATTAAGACTAATTATTGATAAATTTACTTTAAGTTCAAAAAGTTAGAAATGATTTTAAATAGTCAAAGGGTTGTTTACAATAGAGCTGGTCTTGGATATAATCCTATTGAAAGACAAAAATTTTGAAAAATATTTATGTGCATGCTGATGAATCAACTAAAATTACATATTTTAAATGTGGTAAATTAGGACACAAAGCATATACTTGTCATATACACAAAGTTAAACAAATATGGGTTCCAAAAGGAACTATTTTAACTAACCCAAAAGGACCCAAGAAAGCTTAAGTACCTAAGAGCAAAACTTAAAATTGTGTATGCAGGTGTGTCTTGCTACCTGAGCAACTAAAAGACAATGGTATTTGGATAGCGGGTGCTCAAGACATATGACAGGTGATGAATCTCAATTCATCACTTTGGAGGCAAAAGATGGAGGTGTTGTTACTTTTGGTGATAATGGCCAAGGAAAAATTATTGGCATTGAAAAAATAGGTATCACACCTCATGCTTTTATTGATAATGTCTTACTTGTGAAAGGATTAAAACATAATTTACTAAGCATTAGTCAATTATGTGACAAAGGATTTAAAGTTACATTTGAATCATCTTTATGTATTGTTAAAAATTCTACAAATGAAAATATAAAATTTATTGGTCATAGGCATGGTAATGTATACATTGTTGATTTAAATGATTTGAATGATCGAAATGTTGATTGCCTAGTTGCTATGAATAATAAAACTGATAATAGTTGGTTATGGCATCGTAGGTTAGCTCATGCAAGCATGGATTTATTATCTAAATTAATCAAAAAGGATTTAGTAAATGGTTTTCCAAAACTTACTTTTGAAAAATATAAATATATGATGCTTGTCAATTTGGAAAACAAACCCGAGTATCTTTTAAATCGCAAAAATATGATTTCAACCACCAGACCTTTGGAACTCTTGCATATGGATTTATTCGGTCCTACAAGAACAACTAGTTTAGGAGGAAAAAGATATGGTTTTGTTGTGATTGATGATTTTTCTCGTTTTACATGGGTTTTATTCTTAGCTAGTAAAGATGAAGCATTTTCATCATTTCAAAAATTATTTAAAAGAATTACAAATGAAAAGAATTCTTCTATTTTATCGATACGAAGTGATCATGGAAAAGAATTTGAAAATCAATATTTTGAAAATTTTTGTAATGAAAATGGAATTGAACATAATTTTTCTGCACCCAGAATACCTCAACAAAATAGAGTAGTAGAAAGAAAGAACAAAACTTTAGAAAAAATGGCTCGTACCATGTTGTGTGAAAGTAATCTCCCAAAATATTTTTGGGATAAAGCTATCAACACTGCATGTTATGTTTTAAATCATGCATTAATCAGACCTGTTTTGAAAAAGACTCCGTATGAACTTTGGAAAGGAAGAAAACCTAACATCGGTTATTTTTATGTTTTTGGATGCCGTTGTTTTGTTTTAAATAATAAAAAAACAAACCTTGATAAATTTGATGCTAAATCTGATGAAGGAATTTTTCTCGATTATTCTTTACATAGTAGAGCTTTTAGAGTTTTTAACAAAAAGACTTTAGTAGTTGAAGAATCTATTCATGTTATCTTTGATGAATCTAATGATCTTCCATTAAGGAAGAAAAAAGGTATAAATGATGTAGATGAAATTGAAGATCAACTCAAAGATATCACCTTGAAGGACAAGGAGGATTCAGATACACAAGAGGTCAATGAAAAAAGCAATGCTAATCCACTAGAAGCCTCACAAGGTAATGATGATTTAGAAAGAGGATGGAGGTATATTCAAAGTCACCCTAAAGAATAAATTATTGGTGAATTATCCCAAGGAATTAGGACAAGATCGTCATTTAGAGATACTTATAATAACTTAGCATTTATTTCTAAAATTGAACATAAATGCTATGATGAAGCTAAAAATGACGTTGATTGGATAAACACAATGCATGAGGAACTTAATCGATTTGAAAGAAATAATGTATGAACTCTTATTGATAGACCTCATTATCATCAAATTATAGGAACTAAATGGGTTTTTAGAAATAAATTGGATGAACATGGTAACATAATTAGAAATAAAGCAAGACTAGTAGCTAAGGGTTATAATCAAGAAGAAGGAATTGATTTTGATGAAACTTATGCCCCTGTTACTAGATTAGAAGCTATCAGATTACTTCTTGTTGTTACTTGCTTTATGAATTTTAAACTATATCAAATGGATGTTAAAAGTACTTTCCTAAATGGATACATTGCTAAACAAGTTTTTGTGGAACAGCCACCCGGGTTTGAAAACCACTTGTTTCCAAACCACGTATTTAAATTAAATAAAGCTTGGTATGGTTTGAAGCAAGCACCCCGGGCTTGGTATGAGAGGTTAAGCAAATTCTTAATTAGTAATGACTTCATTCGAGGAAATGTAGATACAACTCTATTTATTAAAAGATAAAATAATGATATTTTAATTATTCAAATCTATGCAGATGATATCATTTTTGGTGCCACTAATGATTCTTTATGCAAGGACTTTGCTAAGCTTATGCAGGGAGAGTTCGAGATGAGTATGATGGGAGAATTAAATTATTTTCTCGGACTTCAGACCAAACAAAGCAAAGATGGGATCTTCATAAGCCAATCCAAATATATCAAGGAGATGATCAAAAAGTTTGGCATGGAGACATCTAAGAGTATCGGTACCCCTATGAGCTCATCTTGTAGACCTGAATCTTACAATTCTGAAAAATTGGTTGATCTAAAACTTTATAGAGGCATGATTGGATCTTTATTATACTTAACTGCTAGTAGACCTGATATCCTATTTAGTGTTTGCATGTGTGCTAGATATCAAGCTAATCCTAAAGGATCACACTTGCTTGCTGTTAAAAGGATATTTAAATATTTAAATGGAACTAAAAACTTAGGACTTTGGTATGACAGACAATCTAGCATTGACTTAATAGGATACATAGATTCAGACTTTGCTGCGTGTAAATTAGACAGAAAATCAACTAGTAGAACTTGCCAATTCCTAAGTGTTAACTTAATCTCATGGTTTAGCAAAAAGCAAACTTCAGTAGCATTGTCTACGGCCGAGGCCGAATACATTGCAGCTGGAAGTTGCTGTGCTCAAATTTTATGGATTAAGCAGCAACTAGAGGATTATGGTATCAAACAGAAAGGCATACCAATAAAATGTGATAACACTAGTGCAATTAATTTAACTAAGAATCACATTCAACATTCAAGAACTAAACATATAGAAATTAGACATCATTTCATTAGGGATCATGTTAATAATGGTGGCATCGTACTAGAATTCTTATGTACTGAAAAACAACTAGCAGATATTTTTACTAAACCATTAGAAGAATCAAAATTTTATGAAATTAGAAGAGAACTTGGAATGATTGATCCATCTATTTAATTAATTATGCTTGTGGTACTTGTCTTTATGATTAAATATCTTAGTTAGCATGTGTTGCTTGACCAATCTTAATCTAGTCAATCAAATCCATTCATAAAATATCTTTAAATTATATTTATTGCTTTCGTCTTTTAGTGTGTCAGTTAGCTGACTAGTTAACTGATTTTGTCTATCTTCCTTTCATGAAACGGCCACCCCATCTCCCTTTCATGAAACCGACCACGTACATCTTCTTGGAACTATTTAAAATAGTCAACTGACCAGGCAACCAACCAGCCACCTGATCAATAAACTGCTTTAAATGTTCATATAAAAGCATTTACATCTTCTCTCCACACGTTTTTCATCAAGAAAATCTTCTCCTCCACCCTTTCTCCAAACATTCTCCAAACCGTCTCCCTCCTTCAATCTTTTTCTTCTCCATCAAGCTTCAAATCCTTCCACATCTAGAAGAAAGGGAATGGCTCCAAAGAAGAAATCAACTCATTCAAGGGATGAGTCATCGGATCTTTCAAAAAAGCCTTCTTTAGGGATGTAAACGAACTAAGCTGCTCACAAGCTATTCGGATCTCGGTTCGGAAAAAAGCTCGTTCGGAATCGTTCGTAAAGGCAAACGAGCCGAGCTCGAGCTCAATTTCGAGCTCGAAAAAATTAACGAGCCGAGCTTGAGCTTAATAAAGTTTGATTCGTTGGCTCGCGAACATGTTCTTATAGAGGCTCGCGAACATGTTCATTTAAGGCTCGATAACTGTTAACTTAATAATAATACCATTAAACCGGTCAGGTTTTGAAGAACTGGTTCAACCTCGGTTTTTATACTTCTAGGTTTAAAAAATAAAGTTAGAGTTAGGTTTAAAAAATAAAGTTATAGTTAGATTTTTTACGGTTTTTAAATAGTCTGCCCCTTTGTCTTCCTTCATTTCCATCCTCGCCGTTACCTCACAGTCTGCCCCTTTGTCTTCCTTCGTTCCTCACCTTCGTTCCCGTCCTCGCCGTTACCTCTACCTCTCCTCTCGGGTATGCTTCCTCCTTTTTTTTAATTTTTTTATCCCAATGCTTTTTCTCTCATGTCTTTTGATTGTTTTTAACTTTTTTTTTTTCTGCCCAACTTTGTACTTCGTCTTCTTCCTTGTTCTTTTTATGCTCTCTCTTCTTTGTTTCTCATATCAGAAGCCTTCGACTATTGGTTTCTTTTACTTTTTTTTTGTCTTTTGATAGCAGACGAGTGGTTTCTCTGGTTAAAGATTGCGATGGAATAGGGAAATGGAAAGAAATCTATTTTTTAATATTCAATGAGAAGTCTTAACTTAAAATAACTAGTACAGTTTTAAAATAATAAATGATCTTGTTTTCTTTTTCTGTTTGTTTGCTTCTCTCTACTTTTATTAATTATTATTTAATGAAATTATGTTGGTCTATAGATATTGCTCTCAACTTATTCACATATCATGATGCATTGCCCTCAATGATCAGTAATATCACAGCCGTCTCCCTTGTATGAAATCTTAATGCATTTTCCAATGAAATTGATAACTTCAACCATTATGACTAAATTGTTTATGTGGCCAGCAACTATATTTCTTTACCTATAATTGTATAAATTATTCAGGTGCTGTTAAAAACATATCTAAATTTCTTTTTTTAGTTGATTAAATCCCATGCCCCTTCCATTATCATATTTTCCAACCACTTTGTCCATCAACCATTAGATGTCCATTGTTTTTCAGTTAGGCATGAGAGTTTATTTTGTCATTCAGCTCTCTTCATGGACAACAACAAATAGATTTTTTTATAGTTTAATATTTATATTTTATTATTTTTATATTATTAAATTAAAAATTAATTATGACATCATCTGGTTCGATCAAACTGGTTTATCCGGTCGAATCGGTTGACCCATGACCCAAATTTAATTTATCATTTTTAATAAGGCAGAAAATATAACCTGAAGGTTTCAGAATGCTTGTATTCCACAATGTGGGATTTGGATTAATTGCTTTGATTCCTATTGTTGTTGTTTTACCTAAATACTGAAAACTATTGTGTATTTACATGGTTTTCATTTTTCTTCAAGTTTTGTTAGCTAAAAGAGAATAACAAAATGTCAGCAATAAACATATCAACTCAGGATTCTGCCATAAGTCCTATTTTGGAAGAAGTTCAACCAAGTGCAAACAATACTGCTGAAGCAAATCAAAGCAAGGATGTGAATCAACCTGACACCATTGATGATGAAGAGGGTAATCCATATGCTCCAAAGAAAAGAAAGCGTACATCCAAAGCATGGACTGACTTTAAAGAGGTTACTCTTCCAGATGGGACAGTGAAGGCTGAGTGTATTCATTGTAAACATCGGTTGACAATGAATAAGACCAGTGCTACAATGCATTTTCTTAGGCACCTCAAGGGATGTATGAGGAAGAAAATAGATGAGAAAGGGCAGAAAAATATTAGTGTCACCACAATTTTAGCAGAGTCAAAAACCATGAATGTTGTGCAAAATTTTAAGTATGATCATGCGAAGATCAGAGAAATCCTTTCACATATGATTATTGTTCATGAGCTACCATTTCTGTTTGCAGAATATGAATTATTCAATTTGTTGATGAAGACAGCTATTCCATATTACCAGAGAATTAGTCGTGCTACTGCAAAGAAAGACTGTGTAACCAGTTATGAAATGGAGAAGAAAAAAGTGATGGCAGCATTAAAGGATGTGGACAGGGTCAGTGTGACTACAGACTTGTAGAAATCAGATCAAAAGATTTCGTATATGGTTGTCACTTGTCATTATGTGGACTCCAGTGGGCATTTGCAAAAGCGAAATCTGAATTTTTGTGATGTTCCTCCACCCCATACCGGTGTTGTCATTTCTGATGTGCTAAACAAGTATTTGATTGAGTGGGAAATTGAAACTAAAGTATGGTCAGTAACAGTTAATAATGCTGGATATAATGATGTGGCTGTTCGGACATTAAAGGAAAACCTCTCTTACAAAAGGAATCTTCTGCTTGATGAAAAATTATTTTATGTAAGATGTTGCGTGCACATCTTGAATTTATTAGTGCAAGATGGGTTATCCGAGATTGAAGGTGTGATTTACAATGTACGTGAAAGCGTGAAGTATATAGCTGCTTCGGAGGGCTGGATTAATACATTTAGTGAAATTGCAAAGCAACTGAAACTATCTTCAAAGAAGCTTATGTTGGATTGTTGTACGAGGTGAAATGCAACATACATGATGTTATCAGCTGCCTTAGAGTTTAAAGATGTCTTTCCAAGGTATCAACAAAGGGATACTAATTATAATTTTTTACCAAGTGTGGAGGATTGGAAGAAGGTTGAAGTTGTTTGTTCATTTCTTGAAGAATTTAATGAAGTGACCCACCTCATTTCAGGTAGTGAATATCCAACTTCAAACTTGTTTCTCACTGAACTTTATAACATAAAAAAGTTGTTAAATGAAGCAAATGTGGGTGAGGGTGCTTACATAGTAGGCATGATTAACAAGATGAAGGTGAAATTTGATAAATATTGGGGTGACTGCAACTTGTTAATCTCTATAGCAGTAGTTTTAGATCCAAGAAACAAGATGAAATTGATTGAATGGTATTTTCCAGAGATTTACTCTATAGTTGAGGCTGTCAAGCACATCACCACAGTTCGTGAGACATTACGAATATTGTACAACGAGTATGTTGAGGATCACAAAGCTAATCTTGTTGAAAAAGATGTTCAAGGTGAAACTCAAAAATAAAGTTCTAGTTGAACAAGTAATGTTCTTGGAAAAGGAAAAGGAAAAGTAAGGGCACAATTTTTTAAATATATTAAAAATGTTGATACAGTTGAGCAAGTGAAGTCGGAATTAGATGTGTACTTGGAGGAAGGAGTTGTTCTTTGTCAAGATGATAGTGATTTTGATGCATTGGTATCGTGGAAGATGAACAATTTGAAGTTTAGGATTTTTTCAAAGATGGCTTGTGATGTGCTATCAATTCCAATAACCACAGTGGCTTCCGAATCAGCTTTTAGTGCTGGTGGTAGGGTCATTGATCCATATCGTGCCTCTTTGGGAACAAAAACAGTCCAAATTTTACTTTGTGCATAAGATTGGCTGCGTGCTCATTATGGGATCAAAAGAAAAGCAAAAGTGAGTATATTAACTTTGCTGCTCATTTAATTGTGTTCATTTGAATGCATAGTTTTCTTGCTATCCTACATGTATTTAATGTTGTGATATTGTTATGTGCATGTAAAAGGAAAAGGAAGAGATTCAGTATATTCAGCTGACTTAATTGTGATTGAAGAGTTGTACTTCTGGTTCTTATCATGGACTGGTAATATTGGTTATTCTAGAAATCTGAATTTTATGCTTGATTATTAAGCCTTCATTGTTGCTCAATTGGTGTGTTGTGTTTGGTTTTACAGGACAGATCATGGTTTATGCACTAACTTGCTTCCTAAATATTTGTTTTCATGGCATGAAAAAGAGAGAGCAGAGTTGAGGAAGATGAAGAGGAAGACTGTATTGTCTTTGGCCCTTGTAGCTTTTATAATTTTTATCTTGCAGTGGACTTCTTGTCATTTCTTGTACTAATTTGTTATGAGGAAAATTGTATTGTGTTTGACTCTTGTAACTCTTGTCATTTTCATCTTGTAATGGACTTGTTGCCATTTCTAGTACTGATTTATTATGGTGTGCTTCTTATAGTTCATGGACTAAGTTGTTATGGTGTTTTTTGTTGTCATATATACTAGTTGTTATTTATGTATCATTAGTTATACTTTTGAGTGAATGCATTAGTTTCTACATGTTAACTTTTGAAACTAAAGTATGCTTAACGAGCTCGATTACAGGCTTAACGAGCTCGAGCTCGAATAAAGCTCGTCAAACATGCTAAATCAGTAGTTAACGAATCGAGCTCGAGCCGCTCGCGAGCTTGATAAATTTAGTTCGAATCAAGCTCGAGCTTCATTATCAAAGCTCGAATCGAATTCGAGCCGAGCTTAAGCCTACTAAAAAATTGACGAACCGAGCTTGAGCTTGTCATTATTCGGCTCGGCTCGGTTCGTTTACAGCCCTAGCCTTCTTCTTCTTCTTCAAGATATATATTTCCATCCATTTCCACTAGATCAATAGCAAATGGAAGGTTAGTAGATTTTAATTTCCTAGAACAAGAAGAGTTTAAGATAGGAAATCTACTTGCATCCCAAGGTTGGTTAAATCTTTTATCCACTAAAAAGCCTATCTTTCCAAATCTAATATATGAGTTTTATGAAAATATAAACTTTGGTGATGGAACCATAACCTCAAGTGTCAAAAATGTTAAAATCCAATTTGATTGTGATATGCTAGGTTCCGCCTTAGGTATTCCATCAAATGGTGTTCTAGTAAACTTTCCAAGTGATAGAAACTATAAAGTTGCAACGATTTTAGGCTTAGAGGATCATGATGCTAATATAGCTAATCTTGATGCAAACATGTTATTTGTTGAAAATAGATTCCTACATAGCATCATTGCAAAGATTTTTGCTTCTCGTGCCGAATCGTTTAATGCTGTAACTCATAGAGACATATGTATATTGTTTGATATATTAGAAGAAACTCCCTTAAACTTTCCTAAATTAATGATGATTGATGGGGCCAGTTGACCCCATGAAAAATAAAGATAATAATTTTTGGACAGCCCACCTTGACAGCGGCATCGGTCTCAACGTTGGCCGCATCCCATCTCGATCTTGGTGTCGGCCGCGGCCCACTTCGACCTCAACGTCCGCGACGGCCCACCTCGGCCTCGGCAATCGGCCTTGCCCCGCTCAGCCACCTCGGCTCCAGCCAGCCCCGGCTCCTCCTAGCCAGCCCCGGCATGTTCCTAGCCGGCCCCCTATGTCTCCAAGCTGGGCGGCCCCGGCACTTCCCAGCCGGCCCCGGCACCTCCCAGCCGGTCCCGGCACTTTCCTAGCCGGCCCCCTACGTCTCCAAGCTGGCTGGCCCTGGCACCTTCCCAAGCAGCCCGGCATCTTCCTAGCCGGCCCCTACGTCTCCAAGCTGGCTGACCCCTGCACCTTCCCAAGCGGCCCGGCGTCTTCCTAGCCGCCCCCCTACGTCTCCAAGGTAGGCGGCCCCGGCACCTCCCAGTCGGCCCCGGCTCCTCCTAGCCGGCCCCGGCACTTTCCTAGCCGGCCCCCGGCATGTCCAAGCTGGCCGGCCTCGGCACCTTCCCAAGCGGCCCGGCGACTTCCTAGCCGGCCCCCTACGTCTCCAAGTTAGGCGGCCCCGGCACCTCCCAGTCAGCCCCGACACCTTCCCAAGCAGCTCGGCATCTTCCTAGTCGGCCCCCTACGTCTTCAAGCTGGCTGGCCCCGGCACCTTTCCAAGTGGCCCGGCGTCTTCCTAGCCGGCCCCCTACGTCTCCATGTTGGCGGCCCCGGCACTTCCCAGCTGGCCCATGCACCTTCCAGTCAGCCCCAGCACTTTCCTGGTCGGTCCCGGCATCTCCAAGCCCGCCGAGTCGGCCCCGACCCTTCCTGATCCCCTCTGGCCCCAGCATCTCCAAGCCCACCGAGTCGGCCCCGGCCCTTCCTGGCCGGCCCCTCTCGGCCCCGGCATCTCCGAGTTCTCCAAGCCCGCCGAGTCGGCCCCGACCCTTCCTGGTCGGCCCTTCTTGGCCCCGGCGTCTCCAAGCCCGTCGAGTGGGCCCCAACCCTTCCTGGTCGGCCCTTCTTGGCCCCGGCGTCTCCAAGCCCGCCGATTCGGCCCCGGCCATTCCTGGCCGGCCCCTCTTGGCCCCGGCATCTCCGAGTTCTTCAAGCCCGCCGAGTCAGCCCCAGCTATTCCTGGCCAGCCCCTCTCATCCCCGGCATCTCCAAGCCCGCCGAGCCGGCCCCGGCCATTCCTGGCCTATCCCGCCCCGGTACTTCTTGGCCGGGGAGGTCGGCCCCGGCCGCCCCTGGCCAACCGGGTTCAGCCTCGACTCCCTTGGGAGGTTCAAGGTGTCCCAGTTCTCCCCAGCATGGCCCCAGTAGTTCAAGAAACCGCCTCTCTGACTCGTGCCGCCTGACAATGCCAGGTCTACCTACTACTAGCCACGTTGTTGATGGGACTAGACCCAACTACCCAACAGCCTCGCTGGCTGATGGGACTTAGCCCACCAACCACCACTTTCTTCCATTCCGATGAGACAGGACCCACCAACCAGCGCAGATTCATGCAACTCCTAAGAACTCCGCAGACATTCCCTCCTCACGAAATCCCACGTGATCATGCCAGGGTCAACCCCTATAAAAAGGTGAATCCACCCAGTAAACAGGTATGCGCGATAATCCCCAAAATCGCTGCCTTAGCATTCAGGAAGGAATCCCTCCTCCCTGAGACCTCATTTCTCATACTAAAAAGGGCTCACTCGATCCCCTCTTCAGCTGTGACCTCAGTTTCTAACTTGGGCATCGGAGGGTCCCACCGGAGAACCATCTTCGATCCTGGGACTTTTCTGCAAGTAACCTGGTGAAGAAGAGCCTGGAGAAGCATTCCGTTCCCGACATCCAGGATAGGTGATTGAGCGTCATCAGATTGGTGCACCAGGAAGGAGGATAAGAAAAAGTAGCGAACGTTCTCCCTGCGCTACATCTCGGTAGGCGAGACTCTCTCCCCCTCTTCTCTTCGAGAAGCCATGGTGGTGACGCGAGCTCAGGATGCCTCCGTCAGCTGTCCAGCGGGACTCCCCCGCCAACTAGGCAGCAGGAGGCCAATCCCCCTGCTACCAACCCTCCAGTTACCTGCCCGCCATCGGAGGCTGTTGATCAAATAGCGGAGCAGCTGGCGACTCTTTCCCAGCAAGTCCAGAATCTCACCGCCATGGTCTATGGGCTCCAGCAACAACAGTCCGTGGCCACCCAGCATCAGACTGCTCCCCCCGCCAGTCAACAGTCGGCGAGGGGAGGTTCTCCTCGGCGGGAGGCCAATCGGCGAGAGACCGGCCGATGTCAGGTTTTTCCTAGGAAGCCTCGACGCGAGCCCTCCAAGCGGCCACGGTCCCCTGACCATGGCCCCAACAAATTTTCTCCCAAGCCACATCATCACAAGGAACCCAAGCGGAAGTCCCAACTTCCGTCTCCATCTCATCTCCTTCTGCCTCTTCTTCTTCTTCTTCCTCCGAGCCATCTCGGAGGGCCCCGACGATCAGTCCCAGGTGGAGGAATGCTTGGAGGAGTGCAACAGGCGCCTCGATGAGCTCACCAAGAAGATCAACCATCAGTCAGAGGAAGAGTTCGACACTCATCCTCCTTACACCCGCCGGATATTGGAGGAACCAGTCCCCTCTAGGTTTCGCTTTCCTCAGATAGACCCGTACGATGGTACGACGGATCCTTTCGATCATCTCGAGAGTTACAAAGTAATGATGCAAATCCAGGGCGCTTCAGACGCCCTTCTCTGCAAGGCCTTCCCTGCCACTCTACGGAAGGCCGCCCGTGCATGGCACTCACGCATGCCCCCTCACATCAACGATGATGAAATTGGATTGAAACTTTATACTAAGTTTGCATATTGATTCAACGAATATGTGAGTATTAAATTGGCACATTGCTTAGAGGTTAACCAGAGCATACTGTATACAAACTAATTATGTTTTCATGACTTTTAAGACTAATAATCTTTCTTCGAATGTTGATGACATTTTCATTAAATCTCTAGCACAATGGCTGTTGACTAGAGTTAATACATACACTGGATATTTTATGAATGAGTACAAGTTTTAGGTTGAGTCTTTGGGTTCTTCAAGAGCAACTCAAAATTGGGGGATTTGTGTGCAAGGTCAAAGTGTTGGTGCATATCAGCAAGATTATTTTGGAAAGCTACAGGAGATTGTTGAAGTTGAGTATCCTGATTGGCCTATTAAATGCACTATATTGTTCAAATATGAATGGTTTGATCCAACTCCAAATGTAAGAACAAAAGTGCATAAAGATTATAATCTTGTTGAAGTATGTTATAGAAGAAGCTTGAACAAATATGAACCATTCATTCTGGCATCTCAAGCTAAACAAGTATATTACTCAACATATCCAAGCCTTCGAAACGATAAGAGAGATTGGTGGGCTATAAGTAAAATAAAGCCACGGGCGACCATTTCTATGCCGGTAAGCTCATCAACACAAATACTTGAATCCCCACCTTTTCAAGAAGATATCATGGAAGCACATGCAATTCAAGATGATTCGCTTGATCTAGATCCAATCCATAATGATCCAACCGGTGCTTCACTCAAAATTGAGGATGTGGATGAGGTTTCAAATGATGAAGAAGATGAATATGAATCACAACCAGAGACAGAGTCTGACGAAGAACCCGAACTTGAGAATACAAATGATAGTGACTAAGTATTGAAACTTCTGATTACAAATTAAAAATAAAATTTTTGTTTTGCACTTTTTTTTTGATTCATTCTGTTGGCCCAGATGGCAACCCAAGAGGGGGGGGTGAATTGGGTTCTTAAAAAATTTAAGCCTTTTAAACAATTTAAATTGAGATGTGCAAGTGAAGGGATCAACTAATCAGCAAAGCACAAACACAAGTATATGAGAGATAGAGAAGAGACAATTAAGCACGGCAAACACAAGATATTTTATAGTGGTTCGGTGCAATCAACACCTACGTCCACTCCCAAGACTCACTTGGGTCCACACTATAATCTCTCTAGATTACAGCCGAGTTGTTTTTCAAGTTCACAACTCAAACTTGTTGTTTTTCCGGGATCACAACGAACCCAGCCGATTTTACACGGGCTCACCGGCACCAAACCCAAACACAAGCTATACCTAGCTTGTACCGAGGTTTAACAACCTCCTCTAGTTTAATCCCTCAGATTAAACTAGACACAAACAAATAAAATGAGTTTAATTACAAGCAGCTCCTTTTTGAGCAGATATTTCAAAATAGAAATCGAGTTTAGAAAAGCCTGAATATTTAGAGCTTGAGAGCTGGCTTGGCTTCTTTGGTTTCCTTCCTTCAACTCCTCTTGATGTTGAATCAGGCCTCAGCACCGATTCTTCACAGATTTGAGCTTTGGAGTTGGGTTGAAGCTTTTTCCCTTTTTCTTGAATGTGGAAGATCTTTGATTTGCTCTTGAAAGCGTTGGGATCTCCTCTTGAATCTTTTGTAGAATGTAGCTCTGGAGTGCACGAATCTCACTCTTGGATTTCACTCCTTTTGAATCTCTCTTCGTTGAGCTAAAAGATTTTTCCAAGAATGCTCTGTTTTTCCCTCTTTTCAAATGATATTCTTTTCTCCCTTTTTGATTTTCTCTCTTCTGTTTTGATTTGAAAAGAACTCCTCTATTTATAGAATCTGCAAAAATATATCCGTTAGAGTCAAGGAAAAATAGCCGTTATTTAAAAATCTAACCGTTGGAGCTGATGTGTCAACTCAAAAATTATCGCCCAGATTTCGGGGAGTCGGCTCGGGTACTGTGCGAGTCGGCTCGAGCAATCGAATCCAGAACGCACCAAAAAGTGAGTCTCCAGGGGTCGACTCGTGAAAATCTGGGAGTCGACTCGTGACTTTCAGGGGTCGACTCGCGAAAAGCTGGGAGTCGACTCGAGAGGCACTCAAAAATGAGTCTTTCTGCCGTCTGAGTCGAGTCGGCTCGCACAGTCATGAGTCGGCTCGAGAAAGTTCAGGGGTCGACTCGGAAACTCTCGAGTCGGCTCGGGACTGATACAAAAATCAGAAAACATTCTGATTTGCTTTGAAAATCATCCCAACCAACTTTGAAATATAAATATGACTTAGATAATGTTGATTTAACAGTAATGCTCAATTTCAAAGCATTTTCATTAAGTCATTGATCTTTAAAAGATTGGTATAGAAAATCATTTTTGAATTCATAAGTATAGCTCACTGAAACATATATTCAATTGATTCAAGAAACTCATTATATTTTTAATAGTTCATAGTTTCCAATTTGAAATTGCTCATAGTAAGAATATTTCATTGATTGACTTATCATGTTCATAGCCTTTTAGAAAGTAAAGCAATGTCTTTTGGAAATCATCAAAATCAATAAGTTGGGGCAATTATGTTTCAATAATTTCTCAACAATCTCCCCCTTTTTGATGATGACAAAAATATTGAGTTTGTTCATGATTGATTAGTGAATTAATTTTGTTTTCATAGTTAAGTTTAGGCTCCCCCTTAATGAGGTAGCTCCCCCTATGAAACTTAATTAATTAACCCATTGTTTATCACAATCATAGACAATCATAAAACTATAAAATTCTCCCCCTTTTTTGTTATCAACAAAAAGATAGATAAACATTCATTCAAATTTCATTGACATAAGGAAATAGAGAATTCATTTCATTCAAAAGTCTAGTACATCAAAATGTTCGATACATTGATTTCATAAAGAAAGCATAAAAACTTCAGTACAAACAACTCTAGTAACTCAAAAATGAGTTCTTACAATTCTAGTTAGATGATCAACAATATTTTTCATTCCTTCAGATTGAATTTTTACATAGTCCTTGAGTTTTTCATCCACAAACGTGCACGCACTCTTAATTTTATCTTGAAGCTCTGCGTTGCTCTGTGCATAAGTCTCTCCATCTCCACAAACATCCTTAAGTTCTTCAAAAATCTTCTTGAGATCACTACTTAAGGATGCTGATGAAGAGCCGATAGTGGATTCAATCTTTGAAATACGATCATCAAGAGAATAAAGTGTCTCTCTCAAATGCATAAACTTATTCTCAAATTCAGTTTTAAGCTTGTCAGATTGATCTTCAAGTAAGGCTTTGAGTTGCAAAATTTGTTGATCTGAAAAGCTAGCAGAAGATGAAGTCTGAACAATTGTTGGAACAGGGGCTGGAGCAGAGGTAGAAACCAAGGGGCTCGGAGGTGCAGGCGAAGGATGTCTAACAGATGGTCCTGCAGCCTCAGTATCTATTGCTCTTTCCTCTGTCACTCCTTTCCTTTCCCACTTCCCATCCTTTTTGACAAACCCCATCCTATGAATAGTTGCCAGACTATAGAAATCAGTGTGTCTTAAGTTTTTCATTGGTTCATTATCAGAGATCACCACACCCTGGCTTCGAAAAATCAAAGTAGAATCATCCCATATGGCAGACTGGATTTCCTTTTCCCTGCACAATCTGCTATATACCACAAAATCATGCTTGGAAGATTGATTGGCTTGCCAGTCACAATGGCGTCCATTACAAAAACATCTCTTTCGGAAACATAATCAAATCTACCCGTTTTAGGAAATAGAATCCTACAGCAGATATTGTGAAGCAATCTCAACTCTAAGGACAGCTGATTAGCAAGAATCTCTTCAAATCCAACCACATCCCTGTTTAATAATCTGGATAAAGCTGGGGCGCGGTCATCAGAAGAGAAGGTTGAGGTGCCAGACAAGGGTAATTGCAATAATCTAGCCAAGATCTCGGGAGTTACAGAAATTCTTACTCCTCTCACATTGCTAATAAGCCCATGGTCTCCTCTAGACAAATTTTTGTAAAATTCTTTAACTAATGAGGGATAAGTCGGGCATTCAAGAGAGCAAACTTTCTCCCATCCCATCTCGATTAACTGTCTTCCAAAAAGAAAGCCCTCATTCTCAAATAATTCAAAATCCATCTTCCTACCAGTGGTAATGATTTTATCTGCTAGTCGGTCTACCTGGGAGGACGTGGCAGCAGGAGCAGCAGCTGGAGGAGAAGCAGATGCGGTGGAGTCCGAGCTTGGCGAAGGTTCACGCGCCGGACGCTTAACCGTTTGCTTCACGGAGCGCTTTCTCTTGATGCCACCCGCCACAACACTAGATCCTCTAGTTTTAGGAGCCATTTGATGATTGGAGGTGATAAAAAGGGATTCTAGGAGTTTTGGAGGGTTTGGAGAGAGTGTGGAGAGCGTATTTTTGATTTGGGGACGAGTAGAATGAGCGACGAGTCGACTCTGCCCTAGAAAAATCAATTTGGGACCACCTCGAGTCGGCTCGCGCAAACCCAAGTGTCGACTCGGCACAGACACAGAAAGTCCGTCCCGACATGGAGTCGACTCGCGCCAGAGAGGGGTCGACTCGAGAGTTTCAATTGAAACCGGGAGTCGACTCCGATACGCATCGAGTCGGCTCCGAGACTATTTCAGACTAAAAACATGAAATTTCTGAAATATGTCCGGAAAATGATCATAAAAATTGATAAATAATCATTGGATATGAGTGAATCAATCAGATAAGAGTTCTAGATGAGATGTCCTTAAGATTTGAGGATTTAAAAGAATTCTAGATATATTTCCTTAAAATTTCAAAATTTACTCAAAAGGATTACAAATTCCTAATTCTCCTCTTAGATATTCAAACCTTTCTTCACTTAGGGGTTTTGTAAAAATGTCAGCTAATTGTTCTTCAGTGTTTACATAGTCTAAACAAATTTCATTATTAGCTACATGTTCCCTTATAAAATGATATCTAATTTCTATGTGTTTTGTTCTTGAGTGTTGAATTGGATTTTTCGTTAAATTGATTGCGCTAGTATTATCACATTTTATGGGTGTCTTATCAAGTGTGATACCATAGTCTTCAAGTTGTCGCTTAATCCATAGGATTTGCGCACAGCAACTTCCAGCTGCTACATATTCAGCTTCAGTAGTTGATAATGCAACTGAATTTTGCTTTTTGCTAAACCATGTGATTAAGTTACTGCCTAAGAAATGGCATGCACCACTTGTGCTTTTTCTATCAATTTTACATCCGGCATAATCAGAATCTGAATATGCAATTAGGTTTAATGTGGAGTCTCTAGAATACCATAAACCTACATCTTTTGTGCCATTTAGATATCTTAAGATTCTTTTAACAGCTATTAAATGTGATTCTTTAGGTTCAGCTTGAAATCTAGCACACAAACATACTGCAAACATTATATCAGGTCTACTTGCTGTTAAATAGAGAAGGGATCCGATAATACCTCGATAATACTTCTGATCAACCTTCTTACCTTCTTCATCTTTGTCTAGCTTGCATGAAGGACTCATTGGTGTTCCAAGGGGTTTCATTGTTTCCATACCAAACTTTTTGAGTAGTTCTCTTGTGTACTTGGTTTGGTTGATAAAAATTCCCTCCTTGCATTGTTTGATCTGGAGTCCAAGGAAGAAGTTGAGTTCTCCCATCATGCTCATCTCGAATTCTCCCTGCATCAACTTTGCAAATTCTTGACAAAGAGATTCGTTAGTAGCACCAAAAATAATGTCATCTACGTATATTTGTACTACTAGTAAATCTTTACTTTTTCTTTTTAAAAACAAAGTTTTATCAACATTTCCTCTTGTAAAATCATTTTCTATTAAGAATTTACTTAACCTATCATACCAAGCTCTAGGTGCTTGTTTCAAACCATATAAAGCTTTGTGCAATTTAAAAACGTGATTTGAAAACTCGTGATCTTCAAAACCTGGTGGTTGTTCTACATAGACTTCTTCATTAATAAGTCCATTTAAAAATGCGCTTTTTACATCCATTTGAAATAGGTTAATGTTCATATGACATGCAAATGCAAGTAAAAGTCTAATGGCTTCTAGTCTAGCTACAGGTGCAAAGGTTTCATCAAAATCAATACCTTCTTCTTGACTATATCCTTTAGCAACCAATCTAGCTTTGTTTCTAATTACTATGCCATTTTCATCTAACTTATTTCTAAAAACCCATTTAGTTCCTATGATTGAATGGTTTTTAGGTCTTTCCACTAAAGTCCAAACATTATTTCTAGTGAATTGATTAAGTTCTTCTTGCATAGCTAACATCCAATTATTATCTTTTTCAGCTTCTTCTATAGTTTTAGGTTCTATTTGTGATACAAATGCAAGATGATTACTAATATTTCTCATGTATGATCTAGTCCTTATTCCTTGAGATGGATCACCTATAATCAATTCCTTAGGATGACTATAAGCATATCTCCAATCTCTTGGAAGATCTACATCATTATGATCATTATTAACATCATCATCCTTATGTGAATCATTATCTTTAGCCTGTTGTTCATGATCAGAAGATACTTCAATATTAAGTTTTTCAAGATCTTTTTCAATTATGTTTGTATCTTCCTCATCATTAATCTTTTCAGATCCAGTAGCTAAAGATTCATCGAATACTACATGAATAGATTCTTCTACTATTAAGGTTTTCTTGTTAAAGATTCTATATGCCTTACTAGTTGTTGAATAACCTAGAAAAATTCCTTCATCTGATTTAGCATCAAATTTTCCTAAGTTGTTTTTACCATTATTATGAATGAAACATTTACATCCAAATGCATGAAAGTATTTTATATTTGGTTTTCTTTCATTCCATAATTCATAAGGTGTTTTCTTTAATATTGGTCTTATTAAAGCTCTGTTTAAGATGTAACATGCTGTGTTAATAGCTTCCGCCCAAAAGTACTTTGGTAAGTTGCTTTCACATAGCATGGTACGGGCCATGTCTTCTAAAGTTCTATTTTTTCTTTCAACTACACCGTTTTGTTGTGGAGTCCTAGGGGCTGAAAAATTATGATTAATTCCATTTTCAGTGCAGAAATTTTCAAATAAGTGATTTTCAAATTCTGTTCCATGATCACTTCTTAGAGATACTATAGTAGTGTTTTTCTCATTTGTGACTTTCTTGAAAAATTTCAGGAACATCGAGAAAGTCTCATCTTTGTGAGCTAAAAACATTACCCAAGTATATCTAGAATAATCATCTACAATCACTAGACCATATTTCTTTCCTCCTAGACTTGTGGTTCTAGTTGGTCCGAAAAGATCCATGTGAAGTAGCTCTAGTCCCCTAGAAGTTGAAACAAAGTTTTTAGATTTAAATGAACTTCTTGTTTGTTTTCCAAATTGACATGCATCACAGATTTTATTATTTTCAAAATCTAATTTAGGTAAACCTTTGACTAAATCCATTTTAATTAGTTTTGAAATAAGGTGTGTGCTTGCATGACCTAATCTACGATGCCACAACCAACTAATATCATTAATGTTAGCATTATCAGTAATTAGGCAATGACTACTCTTAGAAGTTTTGTTTGTGTCAACTAAGTATATATTGCCAAATCTATAACCAGTAAAAACAATGCTATCATCAATAGAATTAGTTACAGTGCATAAAGAAGATTTAAAAGAAACATTAAAGTTTTTATCACATAATTGACTTATGCTAATTAGATTATGCTTCAAACCATTAACATAAAGTACATTATCAATTACTATAGATGGAGTTATGCGAACTTTACCAAGGCCCAAAATTTGACCTTTACCGTTATCGCCAAATGTCACAACTCCACCAACATTTTCTTCTAGGGTGATGAATTCCTCTTTGTCACCCGTCATATGTCTTGAGCAGCCGCTATCAAGATACCACTTCTTGTTTGATCTTTTGGCCACAAGACATTCCTGCAATATCATCAAACTTTATGCTTAGGTACCCAAGCTTTCTTGGGTCCTTCATGGTTAGCAGCAATAAAAATTGTTCCTTTCGGAACCCATATTTTCTTAGTTTTAATATTTTTTAATTTCTTGTTGTTCATTAAGGTTTTACATTCAAGGATTGTGTCCTTTTTCATTACATTTAAAACAAGTTATATTACCTTGGTTGGTTTTATAAAAATATTCTTTAGTGATTTCTGTTTTCTTAATGTGTTATATCCTAGCCCAGCTTTGTCAAAAAGCCTTTTGACTATCTAGAATCATGTTTAATTTAGTTGAGCTTAAAGTAAATTTCTCAACAATGTCTTTATATTTTTTAACATCCTTTCTAAGAGAGTCAATTTCTTTTGCTGTTCTTTATCTAAAGCTAAAGTTCCTACTTGATCTTCTAAATCTTTAGTTGAGTTTTTAGTTTCAGATTTTAATAAATCTTTTTCTTGATTCAAATTATCTCTTTCTTTCCTAAGTTCTTCATTTTCATTAGTTAAGTTTTTAACTTCTAAAGCTAGTTCATTTTTACTTTTAGCTAAACTAACGTTATCATTTTTCAAGATTTAAATTTCTTTTTCAACAATTTAAAATCATCATAAGTTCATTAAAAGCCTCAAACATTTCATCAAAAGTAAAATCATCATTTGAGTTTCAGAACTTACCTCATTGTCGCAGTCGTCGTCGTTGTTGGCCATGAAGCAGATGTTGGCAACTTCCTTTTGCTCTTCTTCTTCGATGAAGAAGACTCATCAGACCATGTTGCCATGTATGCTTTCTTCTTTTTCTTGAAGGTCTTTTTCAATTGTGGACAATCATATCGATAATGCCCCGGTTTCTTACACTCATAACAGATCAAGGGGTCTTTCTCTTTGTCCTTGTCCTTATCTTTCTTTTCCTTTTCCTTTTCTCCTTCCATTTTATTTCCAAATTTTCGTTTTTGGAAGGGTTTCTTTTTCCTCAAAAATCTTCTGAACTTCTTGGCCAAAAGAGCAGTTTCATCATTATCTTCATCACTATCATCACTGCTGCTCTCTTCCACATCTTTTGCAGCCTTTAGAGCAATGGTTTTCTTCTTTTTAGTTTCCTCCTCAATATGCTGCCTCATTGTCAATTCGTGGGTCATGAGAGATCCTAGAAGCTCCTCTAAGGGTAGTGCATTGAGGTCTTTGGCTTCTTGGATTGCTGTGACTTTTGCTTCCCACGATCTTGGCAATGACCTGAGTATTTTGCGAACAAGATCAGCATTAGTATAAACTTTTCCTAAACTTTTCAAACCATTCACAATATCGGTGAATCTAGTGAACATGCATGTGATGGTTTCAGTTTGTTCCATTGTGAACAATTCATATTTATGAACTAAAATATTTATCTTTGATTCTTTTACTTGGTTTGTTCCTTCATGTGTAACTTCCAACCTATCCCATATTTCTTTAGCGGAATTACAAGTAGAGATGCGGTTGAATTCATTTGAGTCTAAGGAACAATATAAGATATTAATGGCTTTGGCATTAAGTTGAGCCATTCTCCTATCATTATCATTCCAATCCCTTTCGGGCTTTGGAACAATAGTGCCATCAATAAGGTGTGTGGGTGTACTAGGTCCATTTAATATAACACCCCAAAGCTCATAATCAGAAGCTTGAATGAATATCCTCATTCTAGCTTTCCAATAAGAATAGTTTGAGCCATTAAAAAGTGGAGGTCTATTCGTGGAATGACCTTCAGCAAAACTAGAACCACTTTGTGTTGCCATAATGACCTTTAGCTCTTGATCGTGAGATCAAACTCTAAATGAGCACTTTGCTCTGATACCAATTGTTGGCCCAGATGGCAACCCAAGAGGGGGGGGGTGAATTGGGTTCTTAAAAAATTTAAGCCTTTTAAACAATTTAAATTGAGATGTGCAAGTGAAGGGATCAACTAATCAGCAAAGCACAAACACAAGTATATGAGAGATAGAGAAGAGACAATTAAGCACGGCAAACACAAGATATTTTATAGTGGTTCGGTGCAATCAACACCTACGTCCACTCCCAAGACTCACTTGGGTCCACACTATAATCTCTCTAGATTACAGCCGAGTTGTTTTCAAGTTCACAACTCAAACTTGTTGTTTTTCCGGGATCACAACGAACCCAGCCGATTTTACACGGGCTCACCGGCACCAAACCCAAACACAAGCTATACCTAGCTTGTACCGAGGTTTAACAACCTCCTCTAGTTTAATCCCTCAGATTAAACTAGACACAAACAAATAAAATGAGTTTAATTACAAGCAGCTCCTTTTTGAGCAGATATTTCAAAATAGAAATCGAGTTTAGAAAAGCCTGAATATTTAGAGCTTGAGAGCTGGCTTGGCTTCTTTGGTTTCCTTCCTTCAACTCCTCTTGATGTTGAATCAGGCCTCAGCACCGATTCTTCACAGATTTGAGCTTTGGAGTTGGGTTGAAGCTTTTTCCCTTTTTCTTGAATGTGGAAGATCTTTGATTTGCTCTTGAAAGCGTTGGGATCTCCTCTTGAATCTTTTGTAGAATGTAGCTCTGGAGTGCACGAATCTCACTCTTGGATTTCACTCCTTTTGAATCTCTCTTCGTTGAGCTAAAAGATTTTTCCAAGAATGCTCTGTTTTTCCTCTTTTCAAATGATATTCTTTTCTCCCTTTTTGATTTTCTCTCTTCTGTTTTGATTTGAAAAGAACTCCTCTATTTATAGAATCTGCAAAAATATATCCGTTAGAGTCAAGGAAAAATAGCCGTTATTTAAAAATCTAACCGTTGGAGCTGATGTGTCAACTCAAAAATTATCGCCCAGATTTCGGGGAGTCGGCTCGGGTACTGTGCGAGTCGGCTCGAGCAATCGAATCCAGAACGCACCAAAAAGTGAGTCTCCAGGGGTCGACTCGTGAAAATCTGGGAGTCGACTCGTGACTTTCAGGGGTCGACTCGCGAAAAGCTGGGAGTCGACTCGAGAGGCACTCAAAAATGAGTCTTTCTGCCGTCTGAGTCGAGTCGGCTCGCACAGTCATGAGTCGGCTCGAGAAAGTTCAGGGGTCGACTCGGAAACTCTCGAGTCGGCTCGGGACTGATACAAAAATCAGAAAACATTCTGATTTGCTTTGAAAATCATCCCAACCAACTTTGAAATATAAATATGACTTAGATAATGTTGATTTAACAGTAATGCTCAATTTCAAAGCATTTTCATTAAGTCATTGATCTTTAAAAGATTGGTATAGAAAATCATTTTTGAATTCATAAGTATAGCTCACTGAAACATATATTCAATTGATTCAAGAAACTCATTATATTTTTAATAGTTCATAGTTTCCAATTTGAAATTGCTCATATAAGAATATTTCATTTATTGACTTATCATGTTCATAGCCTTTTAGAAAGTAAAGCAATGTCTTTTGGAAATCATCAAAATCAATAAGTTGGGGCAATTATGTTTCAATAATTTCTCAACACATTCTAATTCTATTATATATACACTACTATGAGAGATCGTGGACGATTTATAGCCCAAGGCAATCTGCTGGAACGGGCGACGACTCTTCTGATGCAACACATAATAGCTCCTCTGGACAGGAGCACCATACCCGAGAGACGTCTGCTGAGGAGCAGCCAGGATCATTTGCTGGGCCATCATCGGATGACAGTTCTTTCTCCATCGGGAGGAGGAGGCTTCTATTTGTTAATGGTCAGTTAGTGTATTTCTATTATCATATAACTTGTTCAGAAATTTGCTATATTATTAAATTATATCTTATGTTTTACTATACTTGCATAGATTTGTAGAGAGACATATTGTTTCATTGCGCATCATCGATATATTTAAGAGGCGTGCAGATCCGGAGGGGTATTGTTGGGAGCGCCTCAGTGAGAAGGTGAGGGAGTTCTATTGGACAGAGTTTCAGATATGTATTTTATCTTTGCATGATGTTTAATTGCATTTATAATGTCATATTATCAACATATGTCTGTATAATTTATTTATTACAATATGTATATTCACAATTATTCTGCCTATAGAAAGAATTTGAGTGGGATCCAGCCCTCACTCCTTTAATTAGAGTAGCTTGGACTTTACTTGTTCTCCTTCGATACTCTAATAATTTATGCCACTAGCGGAGGGCATCGAAACGCCTCGCTCATATCACCGATTCTATATAGGATGGCTGGCAACAGTAGTGGGCGGACCCCCAATGGTGGAGGAGGTCGGCCATAGCTAGCTCGAACCACCGATCCGAGAAAGATGATCTGGGCACTAGTCTTTTCTGCCACAGAGCTGGATCCATTTCGATTGAGAAGCATCGACATCGTCATGTAAGTATATAAATTTATTAGTTAGCTATATACATATTAATGATAAATTTTTTAAAATTTGAAATGTTATTTTTCAGAGGCTGAAGAAAGGCGTCGATCCAAGGCATTGGTAGTTGTTCAAGATGACTCATATGAAAAAAGATGGGTCTTGGGTTGATAATCGCTCACAGAGTATCGAAGTAAGTAAATCATTAAAAACATGATGTATTTATTGATAGATTTGCTTCAATATGAGTTGCATTATATTTGATATGTACTCTTTGCAGGCACATATGGATGAGTTATTACTTCAATATGAGTTGCATTATATTTGATATGTACTCTTTGCAGGCACATATGGATGAGCTATTACTTCAATATGAGTTGCATTATATTTGATATGTACTCTTTGCAGGCATATATGGATGAGCTATTATCATAGACCACACAGCCATTAGAGGAGGAAGGGTCCATGCCTGATCCTTTGCCACAGGAGAGCGGCCGCATCTTCTTACAGGCTATTAGTGCACAGCCGAAAGATCGTAGAGTTTATGGTCTGGGTGCCAAAGCTTCAGCATTCTTCTTCCGACGCGGTTCCTCTTCTTCTAGTTATGGTGGCACCGGCGATTATGAGCAAATTGAGCATTCCATGGTAGAACATGTAAAATCAAAGATGATGACGAAGATCGCAAACATCCGATGGGAATATCAAGAGGAATGCGTTCACTATGAGTGATAGTTAGAAGAGATACGAGAATTGGTCATGTGTATGTTGCAATCGACGTAATATTTATATTTCGACATTATATTATATTTTATGATATATTAAACCTTTTTTTGGATTTGTGTGGTACTGGTTTCTATTATTAATACATTAATTTTTGATATTTTATTTTTATTTTTAATGAATTATTCTGTTTATGAATGTGTTTTATGAAATTTAAATATTATTTAAGCATATTAGTTAAAATTAAAAAAATATAAATTTTATATAAAAATATTAGCGATGCCAATTAGGTTTAATGAAAATTTTATATAAAAATATTAGCGTCACTAATTAGCTATGCCTTGTGGCATCGCTAAAATAGATGCCAATTAGGTTTAGTGAAAATTTAATATAAAAATATTAGTGTCATTAATTAGCTACGCTTTGTGGCATCGCTAAAATAATCGCTAATTAACAATAAAAAATTTTGGCGTCGCTAATTTTATTTGTGATGATCGTTTTAGCGATAAATTTTTAGCGTCGCTGTTGCATTGCTAATTAGATTAGCGGTGAATTTTTTTGATTTAGCACTGCCAAAATGGTGTTGCTAATTTCAAAAATTTTTGTAGTGTGAACACACTCCAGAATCCAATAATTGAGAAACAGCTTGTTACCTGTACATGTACCCATAATCCATCTGCCACCGTTATAAGTTTGAAAACTCCACGACAGCATTTATTGGGAGCTACAACCGCTAGCCTTCAATGATATCGAGCACAGAGTGATGCAATATATAATTATTTTATAATTTTAAAAATTAGATCAGGTCAATCGATTGAATTGATTCAATCAAAAATCGATCATCAATTTGATTCAATATTATTTTTTAAGTTATAATTTGATAAAAATTAAAAAAACTCATTGAATCAGTAGGGTTTTGAAAAACCGATTCAATCTCAATTTTTAAATTATTTATTTTGATAAATAAAAAAATTAAAAAAATAATAGAGTGGTTATAAAAAAGAAAACCTGTACATAGGTCATTGGTTTGAACTCCATAGCTAATATTTTTATAGTTGAAAAAAAGGCTTAGATGAAAGAATTGAGTTTTAATAAATGAAATTAGGGTTGAATTTTTTAGATTTTTAATTTTTCACTTGAATTAGTATTTATATATTATTATTTCTATATTATTAAATTAAAAATTAATTATGATATCATTCGGTTCAATCAAACCGGTTTATCCGATCGAACCGATTGACCCACGACCCAAATGTACGTCAAGCTGGTTTGTTGTCCGATTGAATTTTCAAAACATTAGACTATTTCATCGGTTTTTCACTTGAATTAATATTTATATATTATTATTTTTATATTATTAAATTAAAAATTAATTATGATATCATTCAATTCGATCAAACTAATTTATTTGATTGAACCAATTGACCAAGGACCTAAATGTCAAGCTGGTTTGTTGTTGGATCTGATTTTCAAAACATTGAATTATTTCAATGGTTTCCCACTACATTCATGATCGATGCGATACATTGAGTGGGTTCCATATGCTAACCTATCCACACATCATCCTTCAAGTTATCTTTGCGCTCATACACCATTGGATTACCGGTAGCACGAATCTCAAGCTCTGCAAACCAGTACAGCGAATTGGAGAATGATCCTACGATACTTCTCTCGCGAAAAAACCTCTTTTTTTTTTTTTTTTTTTTCAAAATTAGCGTAGAGGATGTCCTTGATAAGTCTTACCGAGGGCTCTGATTCATTTATATTTTTTCTGCTTTCCCTGGACCTTGTCTCCTACCTTCTCCTTATAAATAGAGGGAGGGGGGTATCCCGTATATCTATAGAGAGCTTAACTCCCCATCTGACAAGTGAGAGGAAGAGAGTCTGTGAGTGTGCGTGTTTCCTGAGGTGGTGAAAGGAAATGGCTGCCCCCTTATCGTCCTGGCCTTGGGGAAACTTGGGTGGCTACAAGGCATGTGATGTAACCTGATTTCTTCGTTCCTACAGTACTCTTTTATTTTATTTTACTCCACAGCTTTCTCCCTTGTTTTCCCCTGTTTTTCTTCTAATCATCCTCCTCAGGAGCTTGGCAAGTTATGGCATAGGCTCCTCAAAGTGTTCCTATGTTTTTGTTTTGGTTTGGTGCAGTATGTCTTGTACGGACCTCTTGTTACAATGGCTCTGTATTCCTGGGGGACTGGGAGATCAAATGATTGGTGTATTCACCTTCTAGTCCTCTGTGGCCTCAGAGGGCTCATATACCAATCCTGGACCTCCTTCAGCAACATGCTCTTCCTCGCCCGGAGGCGGCGAGTGATCACAGACGGCGTCGACTTCAGGCAAATCGACAACGAGTGGCACTGGTAGACTCCCAAATGGACCCCTTCACTAAAATATTTGAATATTTGGATGTCGTTCGATCTTAAGTGTATGTTGTTTTCTTGCTTCAGGGACAACTTCCTCATCCTCCAAGCTCTCATTGGAGCCATGGCAGTTTACTTGGTGCCATCCTTGAGAGACCTCCCATTTTGGGACATCAGAGGGTGCATTATTGCCTTGTTATTCCACGTGGGCGTCTCAGAGCCCCTGTTCTACTGGGTGCATAGATGCTTTCACACAGGCCAACTCTTCACCAACTACCATTCATTGCACCACTCCTCTATGGTTCCCCAGTCCTTCACAGGTACAAAACGAGGCAGCAAGACTACCAGCTTTTGTTAAATTATTGTTCTCAATCCGTGCAAATGGAATGCGATGATGATTAGCTTTGTACTTTATCATCTTTGTTTTCTCTTTGGCCCAGCTGGATTAGGGACTCCTTTGGAGCACCTAATGCTTTGTGTGGTGATGGGTGCCCCGCTTCTTGGGGCTTTCTTGATGGGATCGGGCTCTGTTGGCTTGATATATGGCTACATTCTCATCTTTGACTTCCTGAGGTGCATGGGGCATAGCAATGTGGAGGTGTTTTCTCATGGCTTGTTTGAGGCGCTTCCTTTTCTCAGATACCTTATTTATACCCCTACGTAAGTGGTCCTGTACTCACTCAATACATATGCATAGACGTACAAACACACATACAAGATGATGAAAATATATTTATCAAAAAGTCGTAGTGTGGTTGCATCCTTCTTTTTCTTTTTTTTGCTTTTTTTTTTTTTTTTTTTTTTTGGAAAACACTCAAAATACATACCGTCATAAACCGGACTGGTCCAGTGGCTCGTTTGCAGGATTCCTCTTTTATGGTAATTAAGTTCCTTGTTCAAACCTTGAGAGGCGTTTTCCCAAGTTTAACATGGTAATTCTTCCATTGTTAACATGAAATAATTGGTTTTGCTCCCGCTGATGTTCTCAAAAGAAAAGAATTGTTGCCGTTTTTTATGTTCATGAACCTGTTGCTGGATTCTCCTTCGTTTCCCTCCTAATTAATGGTGAAGGAGGATAAACCACCTATATTTTTTTATTAGATAGTTTACACACACACACACACACACACACACACACACACATACATATATATATATANCCAATGTTAAATTGCTGCAATATTTGACATCTGAATATGCGCACGTGCGCTCGCCCCCCCCCCCCCCCCCCCACACACACACACACACACACATATATATATATATATATATATATATATATATATATGGAGAGAGAGAGATCAGAAAAATAATAAGCTCATTCCAATGTTAAATTGCTGCAATATTTGACCTCTGATGGGCCAATCCAGCTACCTTGGATCGATCTGGGCAAGATTCGAATCAAATAATTAAAATTAGGCTTCAGTAATATAAAAAGAAGATAGAGATTTTTATCCTCTTTTAATTAGAAAAATTATAAACTTCCATAGAAGAGTACAAAGCTTGCAACTCTCTCTCTCTTTTAGCTAACAGAACAATTCATCAAATAATATCTTTAAAACATTTTCTCCTTGCCAAATTTTCTCCATGAGATGAAATCCTTCTCTCCAGCGGCAAAGAACAAGAACAGAAAACTCCGTGACGCGCTGAGAAAAGAACGAGGAGAGAGATTTTTTTTTGGATGAATATGGGATTTGATTTCTCTTTTCTTTCTCTTCCCAAGCGCCTCTCTGAAGCTCTGATACCACTTGTTGCGCAGCTTCCACTTGTTGCGCAGCTTCGTCGAGATCAAACGCATGAGGAAAGATAGAAGAGAAGAAGAATAGATGGATATAGAAAAAAAGAGAATGCCTCTGAGGTTTCAGCTATCCGGTTAGCTTCAGAGAGAGCCTTAAATAACCATCCATCATGGATGTAACCAACTCCCTAACAAACTCCCTAAAATATGAAGTCTATCAGAAACCTGAGCCCAATCCCCATGGACCCGGTTCCATAACCTACAATTAGGTTATTAAATATTCTCTCAAAAAACTCCCTTCTAAACCATGCAAGAGAGCACTCAAACCCGAGCCCATGTACACCCATGACTCACATGCTCTCTATTCTTGAGTCACAAGCCGACCCAAATGACTTAGGAACCTGAGAACTTATGTAGCCTAAGCTCTCAAACCTGTGTGACTCTTTTGAACTTTGGATGTGCCACACCTTAGCTTACACTAATTAATTTCCTTCTAGGTGGTAAGCATTTTTAATGCTCTAGATTGATGTTTTGGATTAGCAACAGCTTTTAGTGTTATCAAAAGCTATCTCAAGCCTAAATGGATCTCACTGGAATCCAGACTGATTCTTTAACTGGTTTGATTTTTACTTGATGACCACCCTTTCAATCCAATTCGAAGTTTTGTATGGTCTTTTCACATTTAAAGATGTGGTTGAGGGATTTCCCAAGAGGACCACAGGTCACACCAAACTTCTTTGCGAGGCATCTGGTTGCTTCAAGTCCATTGCCATTTAATTTTTTCAGGAAACTGTCAGTTACCTTCTTGTGCCATTACTTTATGCAAAGATAGGAGAAACCATCAAATCGTTTCAGCTTCAGAGGACCTTCCTATCACACACAATGGGAACTTACTTTTTTCAGGACAGCAGCAGTCTAAATAAAATAGAAGGACATCATTTAATCATTTCTCCCGAGGATACTGCATCCAAAATTTCAAACTTGAGGCTCAGGGCTTATTCGTGTGTTGATTTTTTTTTTTTTGGGAAAAAAACACTAAGTGTTGTGTTTGTTTGCTTGCAGATACCACAGCCTACATCACATAGAAAAGAACTCCAATTTCTGCCTTTTTATGCCTATTTTTGATGTGTTGGGAAGAACACTCAACAGCAGGTCATGGGAGTTGCAAAAGGAGACAAGCTCAGGTGGTGAGTATGTTTACTTTATGTCGGCATGTATGTTAAATTATTGATGGTAAATTATAATATATGCACATAGACTTAGATTCCAAATGGGGAGCTTTTTATCTTTTCATGAGAGTGGAAGGGGAGACCATCTAACATTGGAGTTTACAGTTTGCTCTGAGTTGGTATGAAAGGGATTTGCAGGGGAATCAATAATGCAGCAAGTATAGAAGCATCCAGCTGATTAACTGATAAATTATGGAATAATTCTTGAAAAAAGATTGTTAGTTGGTCGGGGTTTAGCATTTTGATGGATTGGCAAGTTTTCTAGACGGCTAGTCACTCAATTTTAAGGCGACGGACGCCTCTGAATTAGATGGTTGGGTCTTCCTTTATTGGTAGCTGGTACATCATCGTACTGAGTATTCCATCAGCTGGCATGAAGCCATTAAGGCCAACTTGCTATTGGTCATTAGCGTGATCAGGGGTGGACCATGGACCTTTTCCTTCATCAAAATTGCCCCTCAGCAACCATAGATGGATAATTAATTGCAAGTATCCAGGTTATGGCTCCCATTTGTGTTCTTTGGATCACACCACTGGCATCGTATATCTGGACCTAAACTAACCCATAGACCCTCTTCCCTGTTGTAAAGGGACTACATTTGTTTTGGAACCAAAAGGTGCAATAGCAATAGCAGCTATTTCTGGAGTCACATACCAAAAAATGGGTTGTGCCTAAGTTTAAATTCTTGTTGTTTCATGATATTTTTTCTTGAAAAGTATCGATTCAAAAGGTGACAATATTTTGTTTTGCACCAAAGGAATTAGGCAGCCACAAAAAATGATGTTGAACCCTTGTATTTTTTTCTTTGAAGTGTATATATGAAGCTTCGAAATAGAACTGCTTAGATAGGAAGTGTCCATGAAAAATCTCTCTTGGTAGGAATAAAAATTGAAAGAGGATTCATAAGGTTCTCCAACAACAGATACAACATAGCTTGTTTATTACTGTCACGGTTAGAGTAACTTTCTAGTTACGCAATCTTAAAAAGAAAGCGAAGTTCATGTTAGTTCGATTGATATATATGGATTCTTGCAAACTGATCTACTCCGATTTGTTCTAATGCAGGGAAAAGTAACCAAGCCCCTGACTTCGTATTCCTGGCCCATGTTGTGGATGTGATATCTTCCTTGCACGTTCCCTTTGTATTTCGATCATTTAGCTCAGAACCATATGTCGCCAAGCTCTTCCTGTTGCTACTCTGGCCTTTTGCTTTCGTAGTGATGCTCTTCATGTGGGCTTGGTCTAAGACCTTCTTGTTCACCTTCTACAACCTAAGGGGCCGACTCCACCAAACATGGATAGTCCCAAGATATGGGTTTCAGGTGGTTATTGATTCGTCTGTTCTTCCTTTCTCTTTAATTATTTCCACTGAAGTATCAAATTGTTATTGTGTTTATATGTTCTTTTGCAGTATTTCTTGCCATTTGCTACAGATGGCATCAATGATCAGATCGAGCTAGCAATCTTGAGGGCAGAGAAGATGGGAGTCAAGGTCCTCAGCCTTGCAGCATTGAATAAGGTCAGTCTGCTTAATTTGCTGAATTCCCCTGGATTTGAAGGACAAACTAGGCACCAAATGTCTTAGCTATCACCAAGCACATTTTTGATCCATGATTTGGACTGGGATGGCGGCTGTTTTCTCCATGAACCACCTTTTAATGAAGATTGAGACATATTGAATGCTCAGGATTTGAAAGGCCATTCGTTGTATCGAAACTTAAAAAAGACTGAAACGTATTCTCTGTTCTTTCCCTTTCGTTAGAATGAAGCACTCAATGGTGGTGGAACACTATTTGTACACAAACACCCAGATTTAAAAGTGCGAGTTGTCCATGGAAACACCTTGACAGCAGCTGTGATCCTTAATGAAATTCCAAAGGATGTGAAAGAAGTTTTCTTGACTGGGGCTACGTCAAAGCTTGGACGAGCCATCGCACTATACCTCTGCAGGAAAAAAATTCGAGTATTGGTAAGTTTGTGCAACAATACCCTATCTGTTATACAATTTTGATCATCACAATTACCTTGTCGATCTGAGTACAAATTGGATTTCTTCCTTCATAGATGCTGACTCTGTCGTCGGAGAGATTTCTGAAAATCCAAAAGGAAGCCTCTCCGGAGTGCCAACACTATCTTGTGCAAGTCACCAAGTACCAAGCAGCGCAAAATTGCAAGGTATAATAAATAAGCAGCTGAGAGTAAACATAGGTGCAGGCATTATATTATATTGATATAAAAGTTCAGTTAATTAGGTTGTTACCAAGGAATGACTAATTAAACTAAATAAGGCTATAATTTAGACATGGATTGTGGGCAAGTGGCTGTCACCAAGGGAGCAGCGTTGTGCGCCATCAGGGACGCATTTCCACCAATTCGTTGTCCCTCCGATCATTGGCTTCAGAAGAGACTGCACCTATGGAAAGCTGGCTGCCATGAGGCTTCCCCAGGATGTCCAAGGCCTGGGGTCGTGTGAGGTAAAACCAGCCTCGATCTCTATCGTATCATATGTTGATCAAACTCTCAAACACTGACTATAGTTTTTAATCAAAATGGAACACAGTACACGATGGAGCGAGGTGTGGTGCATGCCTGCCATGCTGGAGGCGTGGTCCATTGCTTGGAAGGTTGGACCCATCACGAGGTCGGCGCCATCGACGTCGACCGGATCGATGTGGTGTGGAGAGCTGCATTGAAGCATGGGCTAGCACCTGTTTCAGACGGAAGCATTCAAACTCCCCAACACATTCAACCTCCTAATTAGTTTCATTTGCTCAAATAACAACAATAATAATAAGAAATAAAAAAATGTTATATGTAACAAAGCCATATCTTTTCATGAAGGAATAGTCATCTACAGTAACAAATTCCAAAGCTTGCACTAATTAAGGTGCTGTTCTTTGACAAGTATGTCAGGGGATTACAATTTACAAAAGCAAGGGCTTTTCCATGTATCTGGTAGTTGTAGGTCCACGTATGTGGCAGATAAAAACTTTGGGTCAGAGGGCAAAAAAAAAAAAAAAAAAACGCATGCAGTAGCTAGATGGGTGGGTGTCTCTGAAAGATGTAAGGCATTCATTGGTGGAGATGGTTGGTTTCTCTTCCCATCACACTTGATAAAGAGCTGGAAACCAATTCCCCTGCTTTTTGTTTTTGTTTTTTGTGTCATTCTATTCAAAGCGTTTCATGCATGTATATTAATTTGCCCAAACAAGTGGGTGCTACGTTAGTTCTATCCAGCAGAAGGAATGCAGGCCACGCATGACACGAGTCCAAATTCCTCTTGAACAAGGACAAGGTGGGAACAGAAAGTGATGCCCGCGTATATTGTTTGATGCTGAATGGTAATTCAAAATTATTTTAATAATTTAAAAATAATATTATTAAAAATAGATTTTTAAGAAGATTTTTTTAAAAAAAATATATGCATGCTTAAATGGCCAGGGAAAGAAGATTGAGCTCAAACAAGTTTTGTTGATTAGCCATTTTGCTTCCTGAGAGGTAAATAATTATTTTTAAATTTATTCTTAGCATTAAAAAAAAAATTTATACAGACACCCCAAATCAGAATTCTCCTACCTAATTTCAATCTAATCTTTCACTTTGGATTTCATGTAACTAGCCAACATGATCCCTACTTAATCATATGAGATGAGAACTAGGTTAAAATTAAAAGTTTTAATTTCCTTAATTACATAATAGAATAAGTACAGCCATATCGTGATCTAGCTAGATATGACAATTTTTTTCATTTTTTCTTATCTATGTAGGAACTATTCTAATGGGATAGAGATGAAAGAATTTTTCTTTCGATGTGGATGTGAATAAAAAAAGTTCTATCCTTATAATTGAAAATGAGTGAGGATGGACGAAGAGGGCACTCTTCATCCCATAGGATCCCCGATCCGTATTCCATGAGATCTATGCATATTTATATTACTTAGATAATATTATATTATTTTAATATTCTAAATATAGCCTCATACATAATTTTAAAATATTTTAAAATTATATGCTCCCATCTTCTTTATATTTATTGAGACTTATAGTTGGATGTATTTATTTCTTATAAAGTAGCTCAAATCATGTACTTATGTTATTTTGCTTTTCGAGATTATAGTTTAATATATTACTTATGAATTAATTCATGGCATTTGCAGCTAAATTTATTTAAATTTATTTTATTTGTTATATGAAACTCAATACTTTATTTTTATTTTTAAATATAATGATTAAGAATTAAAATACAAAAATAAATATTTTAATATGATTGAGATCTTTGTGAAAATAAAAAAAAGAATTTTATTAAAAATGAGAAAAAATGAGATAGGTGAGGATAAGAATCTTTACAAGGGTGGAGATGAAGAAATTTCAGTTCCCATGAATGGAGATGAGGATGGGGATAGGGATGAAAATGGGGATATATAGATGGCTAAAATAGTAGTCAAGACGAAGATAAAGAATTGCTCCCCATCCTTCACCTACGCCATGCATTGTCATTCCTAAATTTGGCTATACTTAATAATTTGCTTAGAACTGGAATCAGATTCCATATGTGTTGGATTTGAATACTCAATTAGAATTTGATTCACTGTGAGTTGGATTTAAATCAAGGTAAAGTCCTGAAGGCTGTTACTTCTCTACAGGTTGAGTAAACTTGTTGCATCATCCATGACAACAAAAATCAGGCACGCCTGTGATGCAGGGATGCAAATGGACCAAGTGGCAGGCTGGACTTCACATTGTTCAGGGAGAGTTGTCAGGTTGGATGCCATTGGAAGCAATTGGTATCCGTAATTCGACACATTCCCTCATTGATGCATGCTTTTCATAATATACTTCAAAACAAGTTGCATGTCCATCGATAACTACTGAATGTGATTGGTATCTAAAGTTATGGCAAACCAACTTGATACCATTTAGCATCAACCAATGCTCTGATAGGTCATGAATCGGACCTGATTAAAATGTTCAACTTGAAGGATGAGCTATTAGGTTGGATGCCATTGAAAGCAATTGGTATCCGTAACTCGATACATTCACTCTTGATGCTTCTCTTCAAAACAAGGTGCATGTCCATCATCAATAGCTACTGAATGCGATTGGTATATGAAATCCAAATTTTTGTTATAATAAACTAACTTGATACTATCTAACATCGACCAATGTTTGATAGATCATGAACCAAATCTGATTAAAATGTTCTTCAACATGAAAGGACATCACCTGTTAAACATCTTTCCTCGAACGATGTTGAATTCAACAACCCCAATAAAAGCTAGTCCTTCCCCTCCAAGGCTATGTGAACCAAATTGGCATCGAATGATGTTGAATTCAACAACCCCAATAAAGGCCAGTCCTTTTCCCCTCCAAGGCATAGAACTTCCTCCGTACTCTGATTTCATTGACTTGATAAGATCTTGGGTGGGTTCATTCCCTCCTAGTTCTAAACGGTTACAAATAAATAAATAAATAATATTAAAAAACCCTCAAGTTTAGTGTTCATGAGAGGTTAAGTAAATTAGTAATGTTAAAGGTGGACCCACGTACAAACCCTCACCCCATCACTGTTATGGTTTCAGCTAGCCCATCATCCACCAGCAGATCATATATCTGGGGTATATAAGAAGAAAGAAACTCCACCCTTCACATTGTTGGGAGCGGTTTCAGATGTTGATGAAACATTTCGTGGGATGTCGAAATATATTACTATATATCCCAAGTATTAAAAAAGAATCATTTCATTATTGTTCTAGTATCTAAATCAATGTATCTTGAGACACTTTTTGTTTCAATTATCAGGATAAGACGAGACAACGGGGCGCATTCCATTTTATTAAAAAATCAGAATAACCCATCCTACATACAAGATGTAAAATTTGGGTTAAGAGAGCATACTAAACCTTCATTCCCTTGGAGAAGCACTTCTCTCTCCATTAGAAGCTGAGGATATACATGGGTAAGCTAAGTTGAGCACAAGCTGCCTAAGTCCCCTTAGCAAAAGCTAGCATTCAGTCAAGGCATAAAAACCATGGTTTCCACTGTTTTCAGAAAAGTTATGGCAAGCCACCAACTTCCTACTAAACTTAAACATGTGAAGTTTATTTACAGTATTTTTTAATTCATTTGTGTTATCAATTAGATTGCTCTAATATCATTTATAATGATTTAGATTTTATCTAAAAATATTAATTAAAAATATTATTTAAACTTTTAACTAGTACGTAGGAACAATCACATAGTTTTTCACATCTTCTTTGCGAGCCCAGCAACAGTGCCAAATCTTTTTCTCCTACCACCATAGCCTTCTCTTTTCCTGCTTCCTTTCATTGGCATCCAGCAAACCATTGTCACCATCCTTGAGCCTTGCTAAGGTTGCATTGATCCTTGGGCTCCATCATTGTAGTGAGTACTCTCTGAGGCCTAATAGGGTAAGCCTACTTAGTCCTCTATCCACACACCCAACCTTATTCTCTTGTTGTGCCATCCACCATTGCTTCATTGAGTGGTTACCAATTTATTGACTATGGCGGACAAAGGCCAAGGACGGACCGACCTTGGGCAGGCCCGATCCCTTCCTCAATCGTAGTTTCTTCTCTAGCACAAGGTAGCTGCTAGCCACCTCAACAACAAAGGAAGACCCCAATTCTGCGTCATCTCTTGCTTCATGCCACTTCGCTATCCTACAACTGCCACCATGAAGGACCCCATGGCTAATCATGCTATAAGGGTCAGCCAAACCTATATCCTTTTTCTCTTTTTCTATTATCAATTACTAGCTTTCTTAACTTCTTTTCTTAATCTAACCTATAGTTCTTTTTTTAATATTTATTATCAAATAGATTTTTGAGTATCATTTCTGTGAAATCTCCTGAAGTATTAATTGATAGCAGTCTAAAAAAAATTATTTTGTATATTTTTGAGTAAATGAGGGACTTAATGATAACAATTCCACCGATCATAAAATTAGAGGTTTTCTTCCATCAAATGGTTGTAAAACTACTGTCTTTTGTGCAATTCTATCTTGCTAAGTAAAGCTATATTATCATTTATGGAGCTGGCTAATGATTTCATTCCTTTAGAAGATGGCTTGATATTTTGGAACAATATGTGTTGTCCAATTGTATAATATTTTGAAAGTTGGCTTTATTCAAATCCGAAATAACCTAACCCAACCTAAGTGCCACCTCTATTCACCTAGTAAAAAGATTTATCATTGGTAAGGTTTAAAGTAAGGTGATCCTCTATTTCCAGTTCTATTCAATTTTGTTATAAATGTGCTCTCTAAAATCCTAAGCAAGCTAGCTAAAGGAACTGAAGATAAATCTTGTATTCAAATCTCAAAAGTATTCAATTTGCAAATGATACTCTCCTCTTCTATATGGTGGAAAAATAATCTTTAATTGCTATGCATGGATGTAGTTCTCTTTGCCTTTGAAAATGCAACCGACTTGAGAGTTAAATTTCATAAAAGTTACCTGATTTGCTTAATGATGTCGAAAAGTAAACAAAGGTTTTGGCTAATCTTCTAAATTGTAAAAAATAGATCTTTTCCTTTTATTTATTTGGAGCTGCCCTTGTTTGATAGAAGGCAACCAAATCATTATTGGATGCCTCTTATTGAACGTATGGTATCCCAATTTGTTTTATGGAAAGGTAAATTTTTATCCAGCAAAAGAATCACTTTATTCAATGCCAATTTCCTTATTTTTGACCCCAGTCATCCGCTTCATCCGGCGGTCCTCCACGAAGGCCGTCACCTCCGTCCCGTAGGACACCGTCTTCTTGATCTTCTTGAAGACATGCTGGATCCCTTTCTTCTGCTTCAACCACACAAACCCTGTTGCTCGGTTGTAGCCCACCTCCTCCAGCTCGCTCAGGGGTAGCAAACCCCTTCTCCTTCGCCTTCGACGGCTATTTAGGAATTTATTTGATTTTTGTTTCGATGTTCTAAAATTTTTTGGCTCCCACCGTCTGGGTGTAAAAATACGATGCCATTGCTTAAAAGCATAGTAACATTAGCATCCCATAAGAAAATGATGTATCCGCATCCCATAGAAAAATATGATGCCAATGCTTTTAGGCATCAGCATAGAAAAATATGATGCGTCGGCATCAGAAATCGGGTGCCCGACGCTTAAAAGTATCGTTAAAACTCGTTATCTTCCGATGCTTTTCAGAATCGTCGCATGATTCAGAAATTTTCGACGCTACCCCATAGCGTTGGAAAAAAATATTTGTTATCCATCCTTTTTTTTGTAGTGAACTGTTTAATAGCTTCTCAATAGAATCAACACTCTCTCTCAGTTGATGCATTAAGATATATGGGTCTCTTTCAACATAAGATTTTGATTATTTTTATTCTTTCACATGCTTAATTATATCTTTAAAACATTTCAAAATAGCATATACTTTAGTATGAAAACTCACCAATAATGAAATTTTCCCTATGAACTCTTTTTACACATTTCTTAATTATGGAGGTTATAATATAGCTATTTCATAAGGAAGTTTAAAAAATAACTATTCCATTTAAACATAAAGTATTCTTATAGCTCGCTCTGAGGAATCACTGTATACTAGGAGGTTATAGTAGTAGAAGAAAAATATTGCTCTTTGTTACTCTTATAACTAGCTTTGAGGAATCGATTGCTTAGCAGCGATTGTCCTTTATATAGAACTACAATAAAAATTATCAACCAATTGCTTTTGAGGGGCCCTTCACAAAGAGGGTATAGATTCCAATTAAAGCTTACCTGAATCTTAAAAGATGGCCCACCAACTTGTAGGACTTGACTAGGAGAAAAAGGAATATTTGAACCAACCTTGGTAAAGTATAGGATCAGCTAATCGGTGCAATATATCAACAAATCTGGGTTGAAAGAAATTTAAGAATCTTTTTGAATAAAAAATCTTCCATAAACTCTATTCTCCACAAGGCTATTCATTCCTTTCAATCATAAGCACAACTTTGCTCATTAGTAGCCCTCATTATAGAACCATCGGCTATGTTGCCCAGATGTAGCAACCCAAGAGGGGGGTGAATTGGGTTATTAAAAAAAATTGATTACTATGCAAGTATGTGCTTAAACCCTAATTTTGATTTGTAGCGGTGTAGTGGAGTGCACAGAATGATAACAATAGAGAATCAAACAACCACAAACACACAGAAGTTTATAGTGGTTCGGTGCCAAACTCAGCACCTACATCCACTCCAAAATCTTTGGGAATTCCACTAATCGTATCACAACGATTACAACCTCTAGCCAAACCAGGCTAGCCCTCTTGTTTATACGGCACAAGATAGCCAAAAATCCCTAGCCACACCAGGCTAGTCCTCTTGTTTCACGGCACAAGGAAGCCAAATCCCCTAGCCAAACCTAGGCTAGTCCTCTTGTTTCAAGGCACAAGGAAGCCCAAAATAATCATGGTTAACACTAACCCTTTTACAGAAATGATCAAGGAATGATAAAGAGAAGCTCCCACAATGAGCAAATATTCAGAGTATACTTTACAATTTTTGAAGCAATAAACTCAGCAATAAATGAACAAGGTCGAAGTAGCTGAAGTCTTGATTGCTTGAAAAGCTTCAAAGATCCGGACGAATTTTTGGAGCAATGAATGAACTTGAATGCACAGCAACAACCACTAAACAATATGCAATATAAGCTCTTTTCTTGGATTTTCTTTCTCTTCTAAATTCTTTTTTTTAGAATCGTCATGGTGTGCTTCAAATCCCACCTTTTTATAATCATCCAACAAGAAAAGATCCGTTAGATACATTAGGAACAAATGAAAATAAAAATAAAAAGAAAATATAACAGTTATAAATGTTTCCCTTAAGCATTGAATGCTGATCTCCATTTGAGGAAGGAAGAGCACTACAAATATTCAAAAAATCAAAAGTTAAATGTAGCTTAAAATAGCAATAGAGAGAGAGAAAGAGGGAAAGAGCAGCTTAAGAACTCAGGCGGTAGTTGACTAAAAAAAATAACTCCAGGCAGCTGAAGACGTTAATGCATTCGGTGAAGAGATAATAAAGTAACCTCAGCTAGCTAGTCAGCTAGCTAACAAGAGAGGCCACAGCAAATAAATCGTCCAGAGGCAGCACGTTAGTTAACTAAAATGGTTGCTAGTTAGCTCTCTAGCTAACTAACAGCAAAAGCAAACGCCAGGAGAAAAAGTGCAGAACTCTTAGTTTGCTCACCAGCTAACTAATAAATCGATAGTTAGCTCTCCAGCTAACTAACAGGCAAATTAAAAAGTCAGAAGAAAGAGCCGTGCATTGCCAGTTAGCTCCCCAGCTAACTAAAATTTTAAAGCTCTCGGCTGTAGGAATAACAGGAGACGTGGAGTTAGCTCAGTAGTTAGCTCACTAGCTAACTAATTTTAAAAACAGCATAGAAACCGCCCAGCTTAGTTAGCTCTCCAGTTAACTAACAAAAAGATAGCTAGCTTTCCAGTTAGCTAAGCAGAGAAAACAAATGGCCAGAGAGAGAGGGAGTTAGCTCTTCAGCTAACTAAATTTTCAAACCTCATGGCCACAAGCTCTCATGTGAAAAATAGTTAACTAACCAGTTAGCTCCAGGATAAAATAGTTAGCTAAGCAGTTAGCTAAAGGAACCGCTAGCTAGCTAGAAGGTCTGGCAGCTAGCTCAACAGTTAACTAGAATTTAAGACTATTCGGCCAGGTAACTGAGTTAGCTAAAACGAATTCCAGTTAGCTAACAAGGCACCACAAGGTAGCTAACCAGCTAACTAGAATAAGAGGGTGTTCGGCCAACATACTGAGACAAGCAAATTAGTTAGCTGAAGGAACTCCAGCTAGCTAACAAGCTAGCTAACCAGCTAGCTAAAATACAAGAACGTTCGGCCAAGCACTGTGAATGTTTTCCAGTTAGCTGAAAGTCATGCCAGCCAGCTAAATGGAATAACAAGCTAGCTAAGTTAACTTCCAAAACCAATAAAATTTTCTAAGACAAAGTAGAGTGAAGTACTTTCTTACCAGTCAATTTTGCACATAGATACTTACTTGTAAGGCGACCGAAGTTTCCTATATCAAGCTTACAATTGCCTAATTGTTTTGTAATCATCAAAATCAATCTGGGGTCAACAATCTTCCCCTTTTTGATGATGACAAAACCTTTAAGCACAAGGAGCAAATATAGGAAGTAGACAGGAGTGTAATCAGAAAAACAATTATTTCTCCCCTGTCAATCTGAATAAGTGAGCTCTTTTTCTCTCCCTGATTATATGGAGTTATTTCTTTACTCCATTCCTTAATGTATGCAATATTCTTCTCCCCTTTTTGTCATTAATCAAAAAGAAGTTTGAAGAGTTTTGCAATAAATTTAAGCATAATATATCAAGGAGATGTGATCAAACATACATAATTTGAGCAGTGATTCAGATCATTACAAAATAGAGTATTACAAACATTACATGCCATGGTCTCAAGTCATAAAACATAGTCATGCATTACAAAAAAACAGTACTAAGTACGGTCACAACATAAGTCAAACATAATCACTTGTCATCATCAGAAGAAGAAATATGCACTGAAGAAACATTTGGTTTGTTTGAAGATCCAGGCTTGTCGGAGGAAGGCTGTGTCGGTGGAGTCCAAAGGTGCGGATGAGAATAAGAAGCATCAGGCACAGAGGCGGCAGAAAGAGTGATGTAAGTCTCCATGAGTTGACTCAGCCTTGAGAAGGATGCGGTCCAATGGTCAACAGCGTTTGCTGCATCCCGGGTCTGGGTCTCTATAGATCTCATTCGGTGCTCTACCCACTCTACCTTAGTTTTAAAATTCTCAAGCTTACCTTTTAGGAAATTAATCTCTTTTAGGATCCACTCCATGACAGATTTATTGTGATGAAAAACTCTTCCATTGAGAATGTTCACATCATGGACAAGTCGCTCAAGAATAAGTTTAAACTGAGATATGTTTTTAAAAACAGAAGAAATATGTGGAACGAGAGTCTAATAATTGACAGAAGAAGCACTGTCTCCAGAGCTTCGACTAGAACTGGCAAGGGTCAATTCATTGATAATAAGCCAAATTTAATCATCACTTATACGAACGATAGGAAGAGGAGCAGGAGCTTGATTGTCATTCCAATAAGAAGGTCCAGGAGCATTCATATTGGGTGGATTAGATTGAAAAGGATTTTGATCATCAGACATAGCAGCAAGGTAAGGATTCAGATGGTTGAAGTCAAAATTGAAGAAGTTCTGAGGAGAACAAGCAGATTGAGTTACAGTTGGCGGTGGCATTACAGTTGGCAGTGGCATACTAGACTGATCAGTTCTAGACCTAACCTTTAACCAAATATCATCCCGTTTGGCAAAGTCCATACGGTGCAGTGAATGTGCATTAAAAATGTTAGAGTGACGTAATGCTACTGCAGTTTCTTCCTTAAGCTTAATATTGAAAAACTCAAATACATAAGTGAGAAACATTCCATAGGGCAATGCAGCCTTAGATCTAGACAAGGATTCTTTCATTACGATCAACATTAGTTGAGGGAGATCAATAGGGTCTTCTATTAAGATGTCATACATTATGCATATGCCCCTATCATTTACTACATTAAACAAACCAGCACGAGAGTCTAGGATTTTGGCGACGATACTGTGAAATAATCTATTTTCTACAGATAGCATGTTGGCATCTAGAGTTTCAATATTACTGGCTTCATTGTCATCAATATTAAGGATTAAACCTATTTTATATCCACGTTCACTGGGTAGGATTTCTAAGAAACCATCAGATGGAATATTAAGAGCACATTCTAACGTTTTGCAGTCTAGGTTGATTTTAGTCTTTTTTACAAAGGAAGAGATAGTTTCACTACCAAAAGAGATATTTTCATAAAATTTCCTGATAAGCTCAGGATAAATAGGTCTCTTGGTAGAAAGAAGCTTATCCCAACCTTGATTAATTAAAAGTTTTCTAATTTTAAAATCTTCTTGTTCTAAGAAGTTAAAATCAACTAACCTTCCACGAGCAAAGGATTTAGATGCAAGAAGGGAGTTGATATGAGATGAAGAAGTAGAAGACTTCCGACGAAGATCGACACACTCATCATATCTAGCGACTGCCTTCTTCTTGGGAGCCATCCACTATCTTCAAGATGGATTGAATGAATGAATGGAGGAAAGAAAGGGTTACTGGAATGAAGAGAGGATGAGAGAAGAAGAGAGGAGAAGACGCTCGGTTGAGGGAGACAGTCATGGAATGAAAAAAAATCGGTTTGGTAAAAAGGTTATATAGGGAGATGGCTTGATGGTTAGCTGGCCAGGTGACTGTTTGGTTGCCTGGTCAGTTACCTGCCATGAATAAAATGAAAAAGATTACAAATGGCCAGTGGTTGGATGAATTTAAGGAAGTATAACAGTTGGCATTCATAAAGATGAAAAGACTTAAAGCATTACAACATACTCAAGCATTTAATGATGCTCCTTTAATTTATTTGATTTAAAAGATGTCACATCAATTTGATATCATATCAATTCATTAATTCATTCATTAAATGGTTGGATCAAATATTCCCAATTCTCTTCTGATTTCATAAAATTTTGTTTCATCAAGAGGCTTAGTGAAAATATCAGCAATTTAATTTTCAGTACTTAAAAATTCAATAACAACATTTCCATTATTTACGTGATCTCTAATGAAATGATGTCTAATTTTAATATGTTTAGTTATGCAATGTTGAATAGGATTCTTAGTTAAATTGATTGCATTTATATTATCACATTTTATATGTATAGCCTTTTGTTTAATACAATAATCTTTTAGCTGTTGCTTAATCCATAAAATTTGAGCACAGCAACTTTCAGCTGTAATGTATTCAGCCTCGGTCGTAGACAGTGCTACTGAAGTTTGCTTTTTGCTAAACCATAAAATTAAGTTAACACATAGAAACTGGCAGGTTCCAGTGGTTGATTTTCTATCTAATTTACATCCAGCAAAGTCAGAATCAGTGTATCCTATTAAGTCAATGCTAGATTGTTTATCATATACCATGTTGCCCAGATGTAGAAACCCAAGAGGGGGGTGAATTGGGTTATTTAAAAAATTTAATAGCTATGCAGATATATGTGCTTTTAACCCTATCTTTGATTTACAGCGGTGAAGTGGGGTGCACAGAATAATAACAACAGAAAAGCAAACAACCACAAATATATAGAAGTTTATAATGGTTCGGTGCCAAACTCAGCACCTACATCACTTCCCAACACCTTTGGGAATTCCACTAATCATATCACAATGATTACAACCTCTAGCCGAACCAGGCTAGCCCTCTTGTTTATACGGTACAAGGCAGCCAAAAACCCCTAGCCAAACCTAGGCTAGTCCTCTTGTTTCATGGCACAAGGAAGCCAAAAATCCCTAGCCAAACCTAGGCTAGTCCTCTTGTTTCAATGGCACAAGGAAGCCAACAACAAACCAGGGTTCACTAACCCTTTTACAAGATAATCAGAGTATGTAAAGGAGAAGCTCCTACAATGAGCAAATATTTAAAAAATACTTTACAACTTTTGAAGCAATAAACTTAGCAATAAATGAACTAGGTTGAAGCAGCTGAAGTCTTGAATGCTTGAAAAGCTTCAATGATTCGGATGACCTTTCGGAGCAAGGAATGAACTTGAATGCCTAGCAACCACTCAACAAATATGCAATGAAGGCTCTTTTCTTGGATTTTTCTCTCTTTGAACTTTCTTTTTCAAAAATCATTTAGGTGTGCTTCTAATCCCAGCTATTTATATCATCTAACAAGAAGATATCCATTAGATACATAAGAAATAAATGAAAATAATAACGGGAAGAAAATATAACCATTAAACATGTTTCCCTTAAGCATTGAATGCAGATCTCCATTTGAGGAAGGATGAGCACTGTAAAAATTCAAAAATCTAAAAGTTAAATATAGCTTGAAATAGCAATAGAGAGAGAGAGAGAGAGAGAGAGAGAGAAAGAGCACTCTTAAAAGCTTAGGTGGCGGTGGACTGAAAAATGGCTCTAGGTAGCTGAGAATATGAATGCCATCGTCCAAGAGTGAAGCAAGAGACATCAGCTAGCTAATCAGTTAGCTAACCAGAGAGGTCACAACAAAAGAATCGTCCTGAGGCAGCACATCAGTTAGCTTGGCAGCTAACTAAGCGAAAGTCAGTTAGCTCTTTAGCTAACTAACAGGGAAAAAGTAATGGCAGAGAAAAATTCATGCTATCATTGTTAGCTCTCCAGCTAACTTAATTTGAAATCCACTCGGCTACAGGAGAAGAACAAGACAGCTAGTTAGCTGAATAGCTAACTGAAGAATGGCCAGTTAGGTCACGAGCTAACTAGAAGCAAAAGCAATAAGTTGTCCGTCCAGCTTAGTTAGCTCTCCAGCTAATTGAGTAAAAGGGCAGCCATCCGTTCTGATATAATAGTTAACTCTCTAGCTAACTAACCAACAGTCAGCTAGCTCTTTAGTTAACTGAATTTTGAATCCCCACGGCTATGACATTCCTTGTGAAAATTAGTTAGCTGAGTAGTTAGCTCCAGGATGAAATAGTTAGCTAAGTAGTTAACTAAAAGAAACGTCAGCTAGCTAGAAGGAGTTTCAGTTAGCTAACAAGACATCCAGCTAGCTAGCTAAAATTGGAGGGTGTTCGGCCAATGCACTGTGACGAGCAAATCAGTTAGCTGAAGGAATTCCAGCTAGTTAACAAGCTAGCTCACCAGTTGACTAAAAGAAAAGGACGTTCGGCCAGGCACCTGAGCAAGTTTCTTAGTTAGCTGAAAGGGCTCCAGCTAGCTAATAAACTAACTCACCAGCTAGCTAAAAAAGGAGGACGTTCGGCCATCTAATTGAGACGAGTATTTTAGTTAGCTGAGGGGCATGCTAGCTAGCTAATTGAAAGAACAAGCTAGCTAACCAGTTAACTTCAAGCAAAAATAAAAATATAAAGCAAAGTAAAATAAAGTACTTTCTTACCAGTCAATTTTGCATGAAGATACTTACTTGCAAGGCGACGAACTTCCCTGTATCAATCTTAGAATTTCTTAATTTGTTTTGTAATCATCAAAATCAATCTGGGGTCAACAATTTTTCCCTTTTTGATGATGACAAAACCTTTAAGCATATAAAGAGCAAGTGTATATATGGAAGTTTAATAAGTAAACAGGAGTAATCAGAAAACATTAATTTCTCCCCCTATCAAATTAAATAAGTGAAATCTTTTTCTTTTCTCCCCTGAATATATGGAGTTACTATTTTACTCCATTCCTTAATGTATGCAAGCAACATTCTTCTCCCCCTTTTTATTATTAATCAAAAAGAAGTTTGAAGAGTCTTGCAATAACTTTAAGCATAATAGATCAAGGAGATGTTAACATTCATTACATAATTAAAACAGTCATGCAGATCAGTACAAGACAATAGATATTACATGTCATTGTTTCAAGTCATAGAGCATAAACATAAACAAGCATAACAAGTTTGTTCAAATACTACAAAACCACATAAGTTAAGTACAATCACTTATCGTCATCAGATGAAGAAATATGCACTGAAGAAACATTTGGCTTGCTTGAAGATTCAGGCTTGACGGAGGAGGGCCGTGACAGTGGAGTGAAAAGGTACGGATGAGAAAAAGGAGCATCAAGCGCAGAGGCGGCAGAATAAGTGATGAGAGTCTCCATGAGTTGACTCAGCCTTGAGAGGGTTGCAGTCCAATGATCAACAGTGTTTGCTGCATCTCGGGTCTGGGTCTGGCTCGATCTCATTTGATATTCTACCCACTCTGCCTTAGTCTCAAAGTTTTCAAGCTTCTTTTAAGTAAATTTATCTTATTCAGGATCCATTCCATGATAGATTCGTTGTGATGAAAAACTCTTCCATTAAGAATGTTCACATCATGAAAAAGCCTTTCAAGAATAAGTTTAAATTGAGACATGTTTTCAAAAACAGAAGAAATATGTGGTACAAGAGTCTGATCATTGACAGAAGAAGCACTGTCACCAGAGCTTCGACTAGAAGTGGCAAGGGTCAATTCATTGATAATATGATGGAGTTGATCATCACATAATCTAACAGTTGAAAAGGAGTAGGAGCAGGGTTGTCATTGCGAAAAGATGATCCAGAAACATTGATTTCAGGTGGATCAGATAGAAAAGGGTTTTGATTAGCTGTCATAGCAGCAAGATACGGATTAGGTTGGCTGAAGTCATAAGTGAAAAAGTTTTGAGAGGAACAGGCAGGTTGATTCATAGTAGGCGGTGGCATACTAGATTGTCCTGTTCTAGATCTAACTTTTAACCAAATACCATCCCTTTTAGCAAAGTCCATACGGTGTAGTGAATGAGCATTAAAAACGTCAGAGTGACGTAATGCCACTGCAGTTTCTCCTTTAAGTTTAATACCAAAAAACTCAAAAACATATGTGAGAAACATTCCGTAGGGCAAAGCAGCCTTAGATCTGGACAAAGATTCTCTCATAACGATCATCATTAATTCAGGTAAATCAATAGGGTCTTCCATTAAGATATTATACATTAAGCAAATGTCCCTATCGTTTACCACATTAAATGATCCAGCATGAGGGGCGAGAATCTTAGCAATGATACTATGGAAAAGCCGATTTTCAACTGATAACATATTTGCATCTAACGTTTCAATTTTACTAGCTTCAGTATCATCTATATTAAGGATTAGGCCAATCTTATTCGCGTTCACTAGGGAGAATTTCTAAGAACCCTTCAGATGAAATTTTCAAAGCAGATCCTAATGTTTTACCATTTAGGTCTATTTTAGTCTTTTTCACAATGGAAGAGATAGTTCCACTACCAAAGGAAATGTTTTCATAGAATTCCTTAATAAGTTCAGGATAAATAGGTCTTTTGGTAAATAACAGTTTGTCCCATCCTTGTTTAACTAACAGATTACCAATTTTTAAACCTTCTTGTTCTAAAAAGTTAAATTCTACTAACCTCCCATGAACAAAAGATTTTGAAGCAAGTAGGGAGTTGATTTGAGTAGAAGACATGGAAGACTTCCGACGAAGATCGGCACAATTGTCATCTCTAGCAATTGCCTTCTTCTTGGGAGCCATCAACTTCTTCTAGATAGATTAATAGGTTGAATGGAAGGAAGGATTAATGGAAGGAATGAAAGAAACGGTTGAGAATGAGAGATGAATGGAGAAGACGCTCGGTTGGAGTTTGAATGAGGGAGAATGAAGGAGACGGTGTGATTTTAAAGAAACGAGTAGAGAAAAAAAGGTTATATAGTGAATAGGCTTGATGGTTAACTGGCCAGGTGACTGTTTGGTTGCCTGGTCAGTTAGCTGCCATCAAAAGAAAAATAAAAGCTTTTCAAACGGCCGGTGGTTGGAAGAATTCAAAGAACATAGCTTTTATTAATTTGAAAAGACATAAAGCCTTACAACAAGCATTTAATTTGACATAAATTCCTTTGATTGACGTGATTTAAAGATGTCATAACTATTAGATATCATATCACTTCATTAAATGATTCATTAAATGGTTGGATCAAACATCCCTAATTCTCTTCTGATTTCATAAAATTTTGTTTCATCAAGTGGCTTAGTAAAAATATCAGCAATTTATTTTTTAGTATTTAAAAATTCAATAACAATATTTCCATTGTTAACATGAACTCTAATGAAATGATGTCTAATTTCAATATGTTTAGTTCTGGAATGTTGAATAGGATTTTTAGTTAAACTAATTGCACTTGTATTATCACATTTTATAGGTATGGCTTTTTGTTTAAAACCATAATCTTCTAGTTGTTGCTTAATCCATAAGATTTGAGCACAACAACTCCCAGCTGCAACATACTCGGCCTCGGCCGTAGATAGTGCTACTGAAGTTTGCTTTTTGGTAAACCATGAAATTAAGTTAACACCTAGAAACTGGTAAGTTCCAGTGGTTGATTTCCTATCTAATTTACATCCAGCAAAGTCAGAATCAGTGTATCCTATTAAATCAATGCTAGATTGTTTATCATACCATATACCCAAATTTATTGTTCCATTTAAATATTTAAATATTCTTTTAACAGCAAGCAAGTGTGATTCTTTAGGATTGGCTTGATATCTTGCATACATGCAAATACTAAATAAAATATCTGGCCTACTAGCAGTTAAATATAACAAAGATCCAATCATACCTCTATATAATTTTAAATCAACAGATTTTTTCAGAATTATAAGTTTCAAGTCTACATGATGAGCTCATAGGGGTACCGATACTCTTGGATGTCTCCATGCCAAACTTCTTGATCATTTTTTTTGTATATTTGGATTGGCTTATGAAGATCCCATCTTTGCTTTGTTTAATTTGAAGTCCGAGGAAGTAGGTCAGCTCACCCATCATACTCATCTCGAACTCTCCCTGCATAAGCTTAGCAAAGTCTTTGCACAAAGATTCATTAGTGGCACCAAATATGATATCATCGACATAGATTTGAATAACTAATATATCTTTATTTTGCCTTTTAATAAATAAAGTTGTATCCACAGTGTTGGAAGATTATAGAAAAATTATATGATCCAATCCTTTTGATTTTGATGATTACTAAAAGCCATTGAGTTCATTAAAGATGTAATGAGTTTACTTGAATGAGCAATAAATTTATTTTGAACTATCAATGAACATGCTCAAGTTTAACTTTAATCAATTTTGAAAGTGACCTTAAGCTCAATGTTTAAACTTTCAAAAAAGAAATTTTATAATTCATGTTTTAATCAATGAGTTTTTGGAATAGTTCTTGAATCAATTCTAAATATCAATTTTATTATATTCAAGTCAAAACATTGAATTAAAATGAATCTGGAACGATTTTAATGTCAATCAGAAAAGTTTCTGATTTTTGATACGTTCCGGAGCTGACTCCTGAGTTTCAGAGTCGACTCCGCTCAGTGTACAGAAATGTGCATCTGTGTCGAGTTGACCCATGAAATTATCGAGTCGACCCCTGATTCTGTCGAGCCGACTCCCTGACTATGCGAGTCGACTCCGCTCAGACACCAGAAGAGTATTTTTTGAGCACTTCGCGAGTCGACCCCAAGCCTTTCTCGAGTCGACTCCCGACTATCAGGAGTCGACACTTTATTTCTGGCGAGTCGACCCCTAACCTTTATAAACATTTCTATATTTGGTAAGACGAGCTCGAGCCGACTCGGAAAGCATGAGTCGACTCCAGCAAATCTAGACGATATTTTTTCACGATGACACGTCACTCCAACGGTAAGATTTTGAATAACGGCTATTTTTCTTTGTCTCTAACGGATATATTTTTGCAGAATCTATAAATAGAGGAGCTCTTTTCATATCAAAGACGGATTTCAATATCAAAAAGAGAGAAAAGAATATCTTTCAAAAAGAGGGAAAAACAGAGCATATTGGAAAAATCTTCTAGCTCAAAGTAGAGTGATTCAAAAGGAGTGAAATCAAAGAGGAAGTTTCATCTGCTCCAGATCTTCAATCCACAAAAGTCAAAAGAAAATCCAAGAGCTTTTCAAAGATCAAATCGAAGGATTTTCTACATTCAACAAAAGGAGAAAAAGCTTCATCCCAACTCCAAAGTTTTCAAACGGTCAAGGATCTTGCTGAGGCCTGATTCGACACTTCAAGAGGAGTTAAAGAGGAGAAGGAAGAAAGCCAAAGCCACATCCATCTGCTATATTATCAGGCTTTTCTAACCTTTTATTCTTTTATACTTAATTTGTATATTTGCTCAAAGGGAGCTGTTCAATACTTAAACTCTGAATATTTTGATTGGTTGCTGATTCAATCAGTGGATTGAATCAGTGGAGGTTGATATACCTCGTTGCAAGCCGGAGTGCTTGTGTTGGGTTAGTTGTGAGCCCGTGAAAAAACGTGTAGGGTTTTGTGCTGGTAAGCCCGAGTAAAACCAGCTGGGTTCGTTGTGATCCCGGAAAAACAACAAGTTTGAGTTGTGAGCTTGGAAAACAACTCGGCTGTAATCTGAGGAGATTATAGTGTGGACCCAAGTGAATCTTGGGAGTGGACGTAGGTGTTGGTTGCACCGAACCACTATAAAATTATCTTGTGTTTGCCGTGCTATATTTCTCTCTCTCTATCTCTCTTATTAACTGCTTGTGCATTGCTTCTTAGTTAATTTCACTCACTTGCACATCTTGAACAAATCTGTTTAAAACATTTCAAAAAGTCTTAAATTTTTAAGAACCCAATTCACCCCCCCCTCTTGGGTTGCCATCTGGGCCAACAATTGGTATCAGAGCAAGTGCTCATTTAGAATTTGATCTCACGATCAAGGGCTAAAGATCCTTATGGCAACACAAAGTGGTTCATGTTTTGCTGAAGGTCATTCTACGAATCGACCTCCTTTATTTAATGGAACCAACTATTCATATTGGAAAGCTAGAATGAGAATATTCATTCAAGCTTCTGACTATGAATTGTGGGGAGTAATAATAAATGGACCTAGTACACCCACACACTTATTGATGGCACTATTGTTCCTAAGCCCGAAAGGGATTGGAATGATAATGATAGGAGAATGGCACAACTAAATGCTAAAGCCATTAACATTTTATATTGTTCCTTAGACTCTAATGAATTCAACCGAATCTCAACATGTAATTCCGCAAAAGAAATTTGGGATAGGTTGGAAATAACACATGAAGGAACAAACCAAGTAAAAGAATCAAAGATAAATATTTTGGTTCATAAATATGAATTATTTACATGGAACAAAATGAAACCATCACATGCATGTTCACTAGATTCACTGATATTGTGAATGGTTTAAAAAGTCTTGGAAAAGTTTATACTAACTCTGAGCTTGTTCGCAAAATTCTTAGGTCACTTCCAAGGACTTGGGAAGCCAAGGTGACCGCCATACAAGAAGCCAAAGATCTGAACATCCTACCATTGGAAGAGCTTCTTGGTTCGCTGATGACTCATGAGCTTCAAGTTAAACAACATGTCAATGAGGAGAGTCAAGAAAGAAGAAGACCATCGCCCTCAAAGCTGCGGAAAAGGAAATAAGCAGCAGCGATGATGAAGAGGATGATGATGATGAGACAGCCCTCCTTGCAAGGAAATTCAAGAATTTATGCAAAGAAGGAGGCCCTTCCACAAAAGAGATTTGTTTCAAAAATGGAAGGAGAAAAAGAAAAGGATAAGAAAAAGGAAAAGGACAAAGAGAAAGAGCCCTTAGTATGTTATGAATGTAAAAAGCCAGGGCATTTTAGATATGACTGTCCTTTACTTAAGAAGGCCTACAAGAAAAAGAAAAAGGCCTACATGGCAACTTGGACTGATAGTGAAGAGTCTTCTTCCGAAGAAGAAGAACAAAAAGAAGTTGCTAATATTGCTTCATGGCGACGACAACGAAGAGGTAAGTACCGAAACCCGATGATGAATTTACATTTGATGAAATGTTTGAAGCTTTCAATGAATTATGATTGATTTTAAATCTTTGAAAAAGAAGTATAATTTTTGAAAAATGACAAATTAGCTTAGCTAAAAATAAAAATGAATTAATTTAGAAGTTAAGAACTTAACTAATGAAAAAGAAGAACTTAGCAAAGAAAGAAATAATCTTAATCAAGAAATAGATTTGTTAAAATCTGAAACTAAAAACTCAACAAAAGATTTAAAAGATCAATTAGAAACTTTAGCTTTAGAAAAAGAACAGCAAGTTAAAGAAAATGACTCTCTTAAGAAAGATGTTAAAAAATATAAAGACATTGTTGAGAAATTTACTCTAAGCTCAACTAAACTTAATATGATTTAGATAGTCAAAAAGCTGTTTTTGACAAAGCAGGTTTAGGGTATAACACATTAGGAAACAAAAATCTTTAAAGAATATTTTTGTAAAAGCCAACCAAAGTAATATAACTTGTTTTAAATGTAATGAAAAAGGTCATAAATCATTTGAATGCAAAACATTAAATAATGACAACAAGTTAAATGTTAAAGCAAAGAAAATATGGGTTCCGAAAGGAACAATTTTATTGCTACTAACCATGAAGGACCCAAGAAAGCTTGGGTACCTAAACATAAAGTTTAAATTATGTTGCAGGAATGTCTTGTAGCCAAAAGATCAAAGAAAAAGTGGTACCTTGATAGTGGCTGCTCAAGACATATGACGGGTGACAAAGATGAATTCATCACCCTGGAAGAAAAGAAAGGTGGAGTTGTTACGTTTGGCGATAATGGTAAAGGTCAAATTATGGGCCTTGGTAAAGTTCGTATAACTCCATCTACATTTATTGATAATGTACTTTATGTTGATGGTTTGAAGCATAATCTAATTAGTATAAGCCAATTATGTGATAAAAACTTTAATGTTTCATTTAAATCTTCTGTATGCACTGTAACTAATTCTATTGATGATAGCATTGTATTTACTGGTTATAGACATGGCAATGTTTACTTGGTTGATCTAGAAAAATTATCTTTGAGTGATCATTGCTTAATTGCTGACAATGCTAACATAAATGAAATTAGTTGGTTGTGGCATCGTAGATTAGGTCATGCAAGCACACACCTTATTTCAAAACTAATTAAAATGGATTTAGTTAAAGGATTACCTAAACTAGATTTTGAAAATAACAAAATATGTGATGCATGTCAATTTGGAAAACAAACTAGAAGTTCTTTCAAATCTAAAAATTGTTTCAACTTCTAGGGCTTAGAGCTACTTCACATGGACCTTTTCGGACCAACTAGAACCACAAGTCTAGGAGGAAAGAAATATGGTCTAGTGATTGTAGATGATTATTCTAGATATACTTGGGTAATGTTTTTAGCTCACAAAGATGAGACTTTCTCGATATTCCTGAAATTCTTCAAGAAAGTCACAAATGAGAAAAACACTACCATAGTATCTCTAAGAAGTGATCATGGAACTGAATTTGAAAATCACTTATTTGAAAGTTTTTGTTCTGAAAATGGAATTAATCATAATTTTTCAGCCCCTAGGACTCCACAGCAAAATGGTGTAGTTGAAAGGAAAAATAGGACTCTAGAAGACATGGCCCGTACCATGCTATGCGAAAGTAACCTACCAAAGTACTTTTGGGCGGAAGCTATTAACACAGCATGCTACATCTTAAATAGAGCCCTAATAAGACCAATCTTAAAGAAAACACCTTATGAATTATGGAATGAAAGAAAACCAAATATAAAATACTTTCATGCATTTGGATGTAAATGTTTTATTCATAATAATGGTAAAAACAATTTAGGAAAATTTGATGCTAAATCTGATGAAGGAATCTTTTTAGGATATTCAACAACTAGTAAAGCTTATAGAGTATTTAACAAGAAAACCTTAGTAGTTGAAGAATCCATTCATATAGTTTTCGATGAGTCTTTAGCATCTAGTTCTGAAAAGCTTGATGATGAGGAAGATACAAACATAATTGAAAAAGATCTTGAAAAACTTAATATTGAAGTATCTTCTGATCATGAGCAAGAAGCTAAAGATGATGATTCACATAAGGACGATGATGTCAATATTGATCATAATGATATAGATCTTCCAAGAGACTGGAGATATGCTCATAGTCATCCCAAGGAATTGATTATAGGTGATCCATCTCAAGGAATAAGAACTAGATCATATATGAGAAATATTAGTAATCATCTTGCATTTGTATCACAAATTGAACCTAAAACTATAGAAGAAGCTGAAAAAGATAATAATTGGATGTTAGCAATGCAAGAAGAATTAAATCAATTTACAAGAAATAATGTATGGACTTTAGTTGAAAGACCTAAAAATCATTCAGTAATAGGATCAAAATGGGTTTTTAGAAATAAACTAGATGAAAATGGCATAGTAATTAGAAACAAAGCTAGATTGGTTGCAAAAGGATATAATCAAGAGGAAGGTATTGATTTTGATGAAACCTTTGCACCAGTAGCTAGATTAGAAGCCATTAGGCTATTACTTGCATTTGCATGTCATATGAATTTTAACTTATTTCAAATGGATGTAAAAGCGCATTTTTAAATGGATTTATAAATGAAGAAGTTTATGTAGAACAACCACCAGGTTTTGAAGATCACGAATTTTCAAATCACGTTTTTAAATTGCACAAAGCTTTATATGGTTTGAAACAAGCACCTAGAGCTTGGTATGATAGGTTAAGTAAATTCTTAATTGAAAATGATTTTACAAGAGGAAATGTTGATAAAACATTGTTTTTGAAAAGAAAAAGTAAAGATTTACTTGTAGTACAAATATACGTGATGACATTATTTTTGGTGCTACTAACGATTCTCTATGTCAAGAATTTGCAAGTTGATGCAGGGAGAATTCGAGATGAGCATGATGGGAGAACTCAACTTCTTCCTTGGACTCCAAATCAAACAAAGCAAAGAGGGAATCTTCATCAACCAAACAAAATACACAAGAGAACTACTCAAAAAGTTTGGTATGGAATCAATGAAACCCCTCGGAACTCCAATGAGTCCTTCATGCAAGCTGGACAAAGATGAAGAAGGTAAAAGGTTGATCAAAATATTATCGAGGTATAATCGGATCCCTTCTTTATTTAACCGCAAGTAGACCAGATATTATGTTTTCTGTATGTTTATGTGCTAGATTTCAATCAGAACCTAAAGAATCACATTTAAGCTGTTAAAAGAATACTAAGATATGTAAGTGGAACAAAAAATGTAGGTTTATGGTATTCTAGAGACTCCACATTAAATCTAATTGCATTCAGATTCTGATTATGCTGGATGTAAATTAGATAGAAAAAGCACAAGTGGTGCATGCCAATTTCTTAGGAAGTAACTTAATCACATGGTTTAGCAAAAAGCAAAATTCAGTTGCATTATCAACTACTGAAGCTGAATATGTAGCAGCTGGAAGTTGCTGTGCGCAAATCCTATGGATTAAGCGACAACTTGAAGACTATGGTATCACACTTGATAAGACACCCATAAGATGTGATAATACAAGCGCAATCAATTAACTAAAAATCCAATTCAACATTCAAGAACAAAACACATAGAAATTAGATATCATTTTATAAGAGAACATGTAGCTAATAATGAAATTTGTCTTGATTATGTTAACACTGAAGAACAATTAGCTGACATATTTACAAAACCTTTAAATGAAGAAAGATTTTGTTATCTTAGAGGAGAGTTAGGATTTGTGATCCTTTGGAATAAATTTGAAACCCCTAAGGAAATTTATCTAGAGATTCTTTCAAATCTCAATCTTAAGGAAATTTATCTAGAACTCATATCAATTTGATCTCTCAAAATCCATGATTTTTAATCAAAGATCAAATTCCGGACACATTTCAGAAATTTCATGTTTTTTCTGAAATGGTCTCGGAGCCGACTCGACGTATCGGAGTCGACTCCCGGTTTCAACTGAAACTCTCGGGTCGACCCCTCTTGCGCGAGTCGACTCCATGTCGGGGTCTTTCTGTGACTGTGGAGTCGACCCTGGGTTTGCGCGAGCCGACTCGAGGTGGTCCCAAGTTGATTTATCTAGGGCAGAGTCGACTCGCCGCTCATTTCTTTCGACCCATTTCTCCAAATACTCTCTCCAAATTCCAAACCTTCCAAACTTCCAATAATCCTGATTATCATCTCCAATCATCCAATGGCACCCAAAACTAGAGGATCTAGTCTTGCGGCGGGCGGCATCAAGCGGAAGCGGCCGTGAAGAAGAGGGTGAGGCGTCCGTGCGTGAATTCTTCAAGCCGGACTCCACTTCATCTGCTTCTACTCCGACTGCTTCACCTGCTACTTCTCCCAGGTAGATCGTCTAGCGGATAGGATCATTACTACGGGTAGGAAGGTGGATTTTGAATTATTTGAGAATGAGGGTTTTTTGTTGGGAGACAACTAATTGAGATGGGATGGGAGAAATTTGTTCTCTAGAGTGCCCACCTATCCCTCTTGGTTAAGGAATTTACAAGAATTGTCTAGAGGAGATCATGGCTTAGTTAGCAATGTGAGAGGAGTCAGGCTATCACTGCTGAGATTCTATCTAGATTGTTGGAATTACCCTTATCTGGCACTTCCACCTTTTCTTCTGATGACCGCGCCCCAGCTTTAAGATTATTAAACGGGATGTGGTTGGATTTGAAGAGGTTTTTGCTAATCAACTTTCTTTAGAATTGAGATTACTACACAATATCTGCAGTAGGATACTCTTTCCAAGACTGGTAGATTTGACTATGTATCGGAGAGAGATATCTTTGTAATGGATGCCATGTGACAGGCAAGCCTATTAATCTTCCTAGATGATATATGGTACATAGCAGATTGTGGAGGGAAAAGAAATCTAGTCTGCCCTATGGCATGATCCTTACAAAGATTTTCAAAGCCAAGGGTGTGTGATTTCTGATAATGAGCCTATGAAGAATCTAAGACACACTGATTTTTATAGCTTTGGCACTATTCATCGAATGGGTTTATCAAAAAGAATGGAAAATGGGAAAGAAAGGAGTGACAGAAGATAGAGCTACAGATGCTGAGGCTGCAGGACCCTCTGTTAGACATCCTTCACCTGCACCTCCGAGTCCTTTGATTTCTGCCTCTGCTCCAGCCCCAGTTCCATCATTTGCTCAAGCCTCATCATCTTCTGCCAGTTTCTCAGATCAACAACTTATGCAACTCAAAGCTCTACTTGATGATCAATCTGATAAACTTAAAACTGAATTTGAGAATAAATTTATGAATTTGAGAGAGACTCTTTATTCACTTGATGATCGTTCTAAGATTGAGTCTACTCTCAGCTCTTCTTCGGCATCCTTAAGTGGTGATCTCAAGAATATTTTTGAAGAACTTAAGGATATATGCGGAGATGGAGAGACATATGCCAAGTGCAATGCGGAGCTTCAAGACAAGATTCAGACTGCTTGCACCTTTGTTGATGAGAGCTCAAGATTATGTAGAATTCAATCTGAAGGAATGAAAATATAGTAGATCATTTAACTAGAATTGTAAGAACTCATTTTGAGTTATTAGATTTTCAATCCTTGTTATGTACTGAAGTTTTTGTATGCTTTCATTTTGAAATCAATGTACTGAACATTTGATGTATTATTTTAATGAAATGAATTCTCTATATTGATTACTCAATGTATTTCCTTATTTCAATGAATTGAAAATCTTATTTGAATGAATGTTTATGCTTCTCTACCTTTTTGTTGATAACAAAAAAGGGGAGAGTTTTATAGTTCTATGATTGATTGAAAGAAATCAAAGTAATCAATGAGATAAACAATGAGATATTTAATTAAGTTTCATAGGGGGAGCTACCTCATTAAGGGGGAGCCTAAGCCTAACTATGAAAACAAATAAATTTACTAATCAATCATGAACATAACTCAATGTTTTTGTCATCATCAAAAAGGGGGAGATTGTTGGAAATTATGAAAAATTATATGATCCAATCCTTTTGATTTTGATGATTACAAAAGCCATTGAGTTCATTAAAGATGTAATGAGTTTATTTGAGCAAAAATTTATTTGAACTATCAATGAAATGCTCAAGTTTAACTTTAATCAATTTTGAAAGTGAGTTTAAGCTCAATGTTTAAACTTTCAAAAAGAAATTTTATAATTCATGTTTTAATCAATGATTTTTGGAAAATTCTTGAATCATTCTTAATGTCAATTTATTGTATTCAAGTCAAACATTGAATTAAAATGAATCTGGACGATTTTAAGTCAATCAGAAAAGTTTCTGATTTTTGATACGTTCCGGAGCCGACTCCTGAGTTTCAGAGTCGACTCTCAGTGTAAGAAATGTGCATCTGTTCGAGTCGACCCACGAAATTTCAAGAGTCGACCCCTGATTCTGTCGAGCCGACTCCTGACTGTGCGAGTCGACTCGCTCAGACACAGAAAGTATTTTTTTGAGCACTTCGCGAGTCGACCCCAAGCCTTTCTCGAGTCGACTCCCGACTTCAGGAGCCGACACTTTATTTTCGCGAGTCGACCCCTAACCTTTATAAATGTTTCTATTTTTGGTAATCGAGCTCGAGCCGACTCCCAAAAGCTCGAGTCGACTCCGCAAATCTGGCGATTTTTCACGATGACACATCAGCCTCCAACGGTAAGATTTTTGAATAACGGCTATTTTTCCTTGTCTCTAACGGATATTTTTGCAGAATCTATAAATAGAGGAGCTCTTTTCAAATCAAAATGGAGAAAAAAAAAAGAGAGAAAAGAATATCTTTCAAAAAGAGGGAAAAACAGAGCATATTGGAAAAATCTTCTAGCTCAAAGTAGAGTGATTCAAAAGGAGTGAAATCAAAGAGGAAGTTTCGTCTGCTCCAGATCTTCAATCCACAAAAGTCAAAAGAAAATCCAAAGCTTTTCAAAGATCAAATCGAAGGATTTTTTCAACAAAAGGAGAAAAAGCTTCATCTCAACTCCAAAGTTTTCAAACGGTCAAGAATCTTGCTGAGGCCTGATTCACACTTCAAGAGGAGTTAAAGAGGAGAAGGAAGAAAGCCAAAGCCACACCATCTGCATATTATCAGGCTTTTCTAACCTTTTATTCTTTTATACTTAATTTGTATATTTGCTCAAGGGAGCTGTTCAATACTTAAACTCTTTATTTTGATTGTTTGCTGATTCAATCAGTGGATTGAATCAGTGGAGGTTGATATACCTCGTTGCAAGCCGGAGTGCTTGTGTTGGGTTAGTTGTGAGCCCGTGAAAAACAACGTGTAGGGTTTTGTGCTGGTAAGCCCGTTAAAACCAGCTGGGTTCGTTGTGACCCGGAAAACAACAAGTTTGAGTTGTGAGCTTGGAAAACAACTCGGCTGTAATCTGAGGAGATTATAGTGTGGACCCAAGTGAATCTTGGGAGTGGACGTAGGTGTTGGTTGCACCGAACCACTATAAAATTATCTTGTGTTTGCCGTGCTATATTTTCTCTCTCTCTATCTCTCTTTATTTGCTTGTGCATTGCTTCTTAGTTAATTTCACTCACTTGCACATCTTGAACAAATCTGTTTAAAACATTCAAAAAGTCTTAAATTTTTAAGAACCCAATCATCCCCCCCTCTTGGGTTGCCATCTGGGCCAACACACAGTTCCTCGAATAAAATCATTACTAATCAAGAATTTGCTTAATCTTTCATACCATGCCGGGGCGCTTGTTTCAAACCATACAAAGCTTTGTTTAATTTGAAAATGTGGTTTGGAAACAGATGATTTTCAAATCCGGGTGGTTGTTCCACAAAACTTGTTCAGCAATATATCCATTCAAGAAAGCGCTTTTAACATCCATTTGATATAATTTAAAATTCATATAACAAGCATAAGCAAGAAGTAATCTAATAGCTTCTAATCTAGCAACAGGGGCATAAGTTTCATCAAAATCAATTCCCTCTTCTTGATTATAACCCTTAGCTACTAATCTTGCCTTATTTCTAATTATATTACCATGTTCATCTAATTTGTTTCTGTAAACCCATTTAGTTCCAATAATTTGATGATCATGAGGTCTTTCAAAAGAGTCCAAACATTATTTCTTTCAAATTGGTTAAGTTCCTCATGCATGGCATTAATCCAATCAACATCATTTTTAGCATCATCATAACATTTAGGTTCAATTTTAGATACAAATGCTAAATTATTACAAGCATCTCTAAATGATGATCTAGTTCTAACTCCTTGAGAAGGATCACCAATAATTTGATCTTTAGGGTGACTAAGAACATACCTCCATCCTCTTTCTAATTCATCATTACCTTGTGAGGCTTCAGGTAGGTCAGCGTTCTCTTCTTCACTTACCTCTTGTGTATCGTTCTTATCCTTTAATGTGATGTCCTTGAATTGATCTTCAATGTCATCTGCATCATTTATACCTTTTCCCTTCCTTGATGGAAGATCATTAGATTCATCAAAGATAACATGAATTGATTCTTCAACTACTAAAGTCTTTTTGTTGAATATTCTAAAAGCTCTACTATGTAAAGAATATCCGAGAAAAATTCCTTCATCAGACTTAGCATCAAATTTATCAAGGTTTGATTTTTCATTATTTAATACAAAACATCGACATCCAAAACATGAAAGTAACTTATATTAGGTTTTCTTCCTTTCCAAAGTTCATATGGAGTCTTTTTCAAAACAGGTCTGATTAATGCACGATTTAAAACATAACATGCAGTGTTAATAGCTTCTGCCCAAAAATATTTTGGAAGATTGCTTTCACACAACATGGTACGCGCCATTTCCTCTAATGTTCTATTCTTTCTTTCAACTACTCCATTTTGTTGTGGTGTTCTTGGTGCAGAAAAATTATGTTCAATTCCATTTTCATTACAAAATTCTTCAAAAGATTTATTTTCAAATTCTTTTCCATGATCACTTCGTATTGACAAAACAGAAGAATTCTTTTCGTTTGTAATTCTTTTAAATAATTTTTGAAATGATGGAAATGCTTCATCTTTACTAGCTAGAAAAAACCCATGTAAAGCGAGAGAAATCATCAATAATAACAAAACCGTATCTTTTCCTCCTAGACTAGTGTTCTTGTAGGACCGAATAAATCCATATGCAAGAGCTCCAAGGTCTAGTGGTTGAAACAAAATTCTTTGATTTAAAAGAAACTCGGGTTTGTTTTCCAAATTGACAAGCATTGCAAATCTTATCTTTTTCAAAAACAAGTTTTGGCAAACCATGTACTAAATCCTTTTTAATTAATTTAGATAGTAAATCCATGCTTGCATGAGCTAGCCTACGATGCCATAACCAACTATTATCAGTTTTATTATTAGTAGCAACTAGGCAATCAATATTTTGATCATGCAAATCATTTAAATTAACAATGTATACATTACCATGCCTTTGACCAACAAATTTCATGTTTTCATTAGCAGGATTTTTAACAATGCATAAGGATGATTCAAATGTAACATTAAATCCTTTGTCACATAATTGACTAATGCTAAGTAAATTGTGTTTCAAACCTTTCACAAGCAAAACATTATCAATATAAGCATGAGGTGTGATACCTATTTTTCCAATGCCAATTATTTTTCCTTGGCCATTATCACCGAAAGTAACAACACCTCCATCTTTTGCTTCCAAAGTGATGAATTGTGATTCATCACCGGTCATGTGTCTTGAGCACCCGCTATCCAAGTACCATTGTCTTTTAATTGCTCGGGTTGCAAGACACACCTGCATACACAATTTCAATTTTTGTTCTTAGGTACCCAAGCTTTCTTGGGTCCTTTAGGGTTAGTCAAAATGGTTCCTTTTGGAACCCATATTTTCCTTATCTTTTGTGTTTGACAAATATAAGCTTTGTGTCCAATTTTTTCAAAACATGTAATTTTAGTAGAATCATCAGCATGCTCATAAATATTTTTCAAAAATTTTTGTCTTTCAAAAGTATTGTATCCAAGACCAGCTCTATTGTAAACAGCTCTTTGACTATTTAAAATCATTTCTAATTTTTCTGAACTTAGACTAAATCTATCAACAATTGGTTTTAATTTATTCACTTCATTTTTCAAATCTTGGTTTTCCTTTAACAATGATTCATTATCCTTTGAAATTCTTTCTTTTTCAAGAGTAAGATTTTTGATTTCATTTTTCAAATCTTTCTTTGAACTTAAATTTGCAAAATCATCAATAAGTTCATAAAATGCACCATGTAATTCATCAAAAGTAAAGTCATCTAAAAAGTTAGGGCTTACCTCATCATTATCAGCCATGAAGCAAACATTGCAACTTCAGTTTTCTCTTCATTTTCTGAACTTGTTGCTTCACTGTCGCTCCAAGTAGCCATCATTGCCTTTTTCTTTATTCTTTCTAGATCCTTCTTTAATAGTGGACAATCTGGTCTGATGTGTCCAGGCTTCTTACACTCATAGCATGTTGAGGTTCACTCTTTTCCTTATCTTTGCTATGATCTCCTTTGACAAAATGCTTTCTTTTTCCAAATTTTTTTCTTCATGAACTTTTTAAATTTCTTGAAATAAGTGCCATATCATCATCTTTCTCACTCTCACTTGTGGTTTCTTCACTTTCATCTTCTTGAGTTACACTCTTCAATGCCATGGTCCTTCTCTTCTTTGAATCATCTTCATCAATATGTTGTCGTTGCTGAAGTTCATGAGTCATCAAAGAACCGACCAACTCTTCAAGTGATAAATTGTTGAGATCTTTTGCTTCTTGAATTGCTGTGACTTTTGCTTCCCATGTCCTAGGTAAAGATCTTAAAATTTTTCTAACAAGATCACTGTTAGCATAAGATTTTCCAAGACTTTTCAATCCATTAATAATGTCAGTAAATCTTGTAAACATATCAGTAATATTTTCAGCAGGATCCATCTTAAATAATTCATACTTATGAACAAGCATATTTATTTTGGATTCCTTGACTTGATTTGTACCCTCATGGGTGACTTCAAGTCTATCCCATATTTCCTTAGCAGACACAAGTAGATATGCGATTAAACTCATTTGCATCAAGAGAGCAATAAAGAACATTCATAGCCTTAGCATTTAATTGAGCTAATTTCTTATCTTGCTCATCCCATTCAGATTCAGGTTTTGCAATATTAACATTTCAATCATAATAGTGGGTGTGTGAGGTCCATTAATTATGATTCCCCATAAATCATAATCTAGTGCTTGAATGAATATTTTCATTCGTGCTTTCCAATATGTGTAATTTGTTCCATTGAAAAAGGTGGTCTATTAGTTGATTGTCCCTCAATCAACATAGAATTCATTGGGATTACTACTGATCTTTGGCTCCAAGCTAATCAAAGCTATAGAAATCAAGAGCACGCTGCTCTGATACCACTTGTTGCCCAGATGTAGTAACCCAAGAGGGGGGTGAATTGGGTTATTTAAAAAATTTAATAGCTATGATATATGTGCTTTTAACCCTAATTTGATTTGCAGCGGTGAAGTGGAGTGCACAGAATAATACAAACAACCACAAACACAGAAGTTTATAGTGGTTCGGTGCCAAACTCAGCACCTACATCCACTCCCCAACACCTTTGGGAATTCCACTAATCGTATCACAACGATTACAACCTCTAGCCGAACCAGGCTAGCCCTCTTGTTTATACGGCACAAGGCAGCCAAAAACCCCTAGCCAAACCTAGGCTAGTCCTCTTGTTTCACGGCACAAGGAAGCCAAAAAACCCCTAGCCAAACCTNCTCTTGTTTCACGGCACAAGGAAGCCAAAACCTCTAGCCAAACCTAGGCTAGTCCTCTTGTTTCAATGGCACAAGGAAGCCAACAACAAACCAGGGTTCACTAACCCTTTTACAAGATAATCAGAGTATGTAAAGGAGAAGCTCCTATAATGAGCAAATATTCAGAAAATACTTTACAACTTTTGAAGCAATAAACTCAGCAATAAATGAACTAGGTTGAAGCAGCTGAAGTCTTGAATGCTTGAAAAGCTTCAATGATTCAGACGACCTTTCGGAGCAAGGAATGAACTTGAATGCCCAGCAACCACTCAACAAATATGCAATGAAGGCTCTTTTCTTGGATTTTTCTCTCTTTGAACTTTCTTTTTCAAAAATCATCTAGGTGTGCTTCTAATCCCAGCTATTTATATCCATCTAACAAGAAGATATCCGTTAGATACATAAGAAATAAATGGAAATAATAACGGGAAGAAAATATAACCGTTATACATGTTTCCCTTAAGCATTGAATGCAAATCTCCATTTGAGGAAGGATGAGCACTGTAAAAATTCAAAAATCCAAAAGTTAATATAGCTTGAAATAGCAATAGAGAGAGAGAGAAGAGCACTCTTAAAAGCTTAGGCGGTGGTGGACTGAAAAATGGCTCTAGGTAGGTGAGGATATGAATGCCATCGTCCAAGAGTGAAGCAAGAGACCTCAGCTAGCTAATCAGTTAGCTAACCAGAGAGGTCACAACAAAAGAATCGTCCTGAGGCAGCACATCAATTAGCTTGGCAGCTAACTAAGCGAAAGTCAGTTAGCTCTTTAGCTAACTAACAGAGAAAAGTAACGGTAGAGAGAAAAATTCATGCTATCATAGTTAGCTCTCCAGCTAACTTAATTTGAAATCCACTCGGCTACAGGAGAAGAACAAGACAGCTAGTTAGCTGAATAGCTAACTGAAGAATGGCCAGTTAGCTCACAAGCTAACTAGAAGCAAAAGCAATAAGTTGTCCGTCCAGCTTAGTTAGCTCTCCAGCTAACTGAGCAAAAGGGCAGCCATCCATTCTGATAATAGTTAACTCTCTAGCTAACTAACCAACAGTCAGCTAGCTCTTTAGTTAACTGAATTTTGAATCCCCCCGGCTGAGACGTTTCCTGTGAAAATTAGTTAGTTGAGTAGTTAGCTCCAGGATGAAATAGTTAGCTAAGCAGTTAACTAAAAGAAACGTCAGCTAGCTAGAAGGAGTTTTAGTTAGCTAACAAGCCAGCAGCTAGCTAAAATTGGAGGGTGTTCGGCCAATGCACTGTGACGAGCAAATCAGTTAGCTGAAGGAATTCCAGCTAGCTAACAAGCTAGCTCACCAGTTGACTAAAAGAAAAGGACGTTCGGCCAGGCACCTGAGACAAGTTTATTAGTTAGCTGAAAGGACTCCAGCTAGCTAATAAACTAACTCACCAGCTAGCTAAAAAGGAGGACGTTCGGCCATCTAACTGAGACGAGCATTTTAGTTAGCTGAGGGGCATGTCAGCTAGCTAATTGAAAGAACAAGCTAGCTAACCAGTTAACTTCAAGCAAAAATAAAAATATCTAAAGAAAAGTAAAATAAAGTACTTTCTTACTAGTCAATTTTGCATGAAGATACTTACTTGCAAGGCGACCGAACTTCCTGTATCAATCTTAGAATTTCTTAATTGTTTTGTAATCATCAAAATCAATTTGGGGTCAACATACCATATACCCAAATTTATTGTTCCATTTAAATATTTAAATATTCTTTTAACCGCAAGCAAGTGTGATTCTTTAGGATTAGCTTGATATCTTGCACACATGCAAACACTAAATAAAATATCTGGCCTACTAGCAGTTAAATATAATAATGATCCAATCATGCCTCTATATAATTTTAAATCAAAGATTTTTAGAATTATAAGATTCAAGTCTACATGATGAGCTCATAGGGGTACCGATACTCTTGGATGTCTCCATGCCAAACTTCTTGATCATTTCCTTGGTATATTTGGATTGGCTTATGAAGATCTCATCTCAAACTCTCCATGCATAAGCTTAGCAAAGTCTTTGCACAAAGAATCATTAGTGGCAGCAAATATGATATCATCAACATAGATTTGAATAATTAATATATCTTTATTTTATCTTTTAATAAATAAAGTTGTATCCAGTTCCTCGAATAAAATCATTACTAATCAAGAATTTGCTTAATCTTTCATACCATACCCGGGGTGCTTGCTTCAAACCATATAGAGCCTTGTTTAATTTGAAAACGTGATTTGGAAACAAGTGATTTTCAAAGCCAGGTGGTTATTCCACAAAAACTTGTTCAGCAATATATCCATTCAAGAAAGCGCTTTTAACATCCATTTGATACAATTTAAAATTCATATAACAAGCATAAGCAAGAAGTAATCTAATAGCTTCTAATCTAGCAACAGGGGCATAAGTTTCATCAAAATCAATTCCCTCTTCTTGATTATAACCTTTAGCTACTAATCTTGCCTTATTTCTAATTATATTACCATGTTCATCTAATTTGTTTCTATAAACCCATTTAGTTCCAATAATTTGATGATCATGAGGTCTTTCAATAAGAGTCCAAACATTATTTCTTTCAAATTGGTTAAGTTCCTCATGCATGGCATTAATCCAATCAACATCATTTTTATCATCATCATAACATTTAGGTTCAATTTAGATACAAATGCTAAATTATTACAAGCATCTCTAAATGATGACCTAGTTGTAACTCCTTGAGAAGGATCACTAATAATTAGATCTTTGGGGTGACTAAGAACATACCTCCAACCTCTTTCTAATTCATCATGAGGCTTAGTTCTTCTTCATTTACCTCTTGTGTATCTGTGTCGTTCTTATCCTTCAGTGTGATATCCTTGAATTGATCTTCAATGTCATCTGCATCATTTATACCTTTTCCCTTCCTTGATGGAAGATCATTAGATTCATCAAAGATAACATGAATTGATTCTTCAACTACTAAAGTCTTTTTGTTGAATATTCTAAAAGCTCTACTATGTAAAGAATATCCGAGAAAAATTTCTTCATCAGACTTAGCATCAAATTTATCAAGGTTTGATTTTTCATTATTTAATACAAAACATCAGCATCCAAAAACATGAAAGTAACTTATATTAGGTTTTCTTCCTTTCCAAAGTTCATATGGAGTCTTTTTCAAAACAGGTCTGATTAATGCCGATTTAAAACATAACATGCAGTGTTAATAGCTTCTGCCCAAAAATATTTTGGAAGATTGCTTTCACACAACATGGTACGTGCCATTTCCTTCAATGTTCTATTCTTTCTTTCAACTACTCCATTTTGTTGTGGTGTTCTTGGTGCAGAAAAATTATGTTCAATTCCATTTTCATTACAAAATTCTTCAAAAGATTTGTTTTCAATTTCTTTTCCATGATCACTTCGTACCGACAGAACAGAAGAATTCTTTTCATTTGTAATTCTTTTGAATAATTTTTGAAATGCTGAAAATGCTTCGACTTTACTAGATAGAAATAAAACCCATGTAAAGAGAGAAATCATCAATAACAAAAACCGTATCTTTTTCCTCCTAGACTAGTCCTTCTTGTAGGACCGAATAAATCCATATGCAAGAGCTCCAAAGGTCTAGTGGTTGAAACTAAATTCTTTGATTTAAAAGAAACTCTGGTTTGTTTTCCAAATTGACAAGCATTACAAATTTTATCTTTTTCAAAAACAAGTTTCGGCAAACCATGTACTAAATCCTTCTTAATTAATTTAGATAGTAAATCCATGCTTGCATGAGCTAACCTACGATGCCATAACCAACTATTAGTTTTATTATTAGTAGCAACTAGGCAATCAATATTTTGATCATGCAAATCATTTAAATTAACAATGTATACATTACCATGCCTATGACCAACAAATTTCATGTTTTCATTTGCAGGATTTTTAACAATGCATAGAGATGATTTAAAAGTAACATTAAATCCTTTGTCACATAGTTGAGTAATGCTAAGTAAATTGTGTTTCAGTCCTTTCACAAGCAAAACATTATCAATATAAGCATGAGGTGTGATACCTATTTTTCCAATGCCAATTATTTTTCCTTGGCCATTATCACCGAAAGTAACAGCACCTCCATCTTTTGCTTCCAAAGTGATGAATTACGATTCATCACCGGTCATGTGTCTTGAGCACCCACTATCCAAGTACCATTATCTTTTAATTGCTCGGGTTGCAAGACACACCTGCATACATAATTTAATTTTTTTTTTAGGTACCCAAGCTTTCTTGGGTCCTTTAGGGTTAGTCAAGATGGTTCCTTTTGAACCCATATTTTTCTCATCTTTTGTGTTTGACAAATATAAGCTTTGTGTCCAATTTTTTCGCATTTAAAACATGTAATTTTAGTAGAATCATCAGCATGCTCATAAATATTTTTCAAAAATTTTTGTCTTTCAAAAGTATTGTATCCAAGACCAGCTCTATTGTAAACGCTCTTTGACTATTTAAAATCATTTCTAATTTTTCTGAACTTAGACTAAATCTATCAACAATTGGTTTTAATTTATCCACTTCATTTTTCAAATCTTGGTTTTCCTTTAACAATGATTCATTCTCCTTTGAAATTCTTTCTTTTTCAAGAGTAAGATTTTTGATTTCATTTTTCAATTCTTTGCTTTTTGAATTAAATTTGCAAAATCATCAATAAGTTCATAAAATGCACATTGTAATTCATCAAAGGTAAAGTCATCTAAAAAGTTAGGGCTTACCTCATCATTATCAGCATGAAGCAAACATTTGCAACTTCAGTTTTCTCTTCATCTTCTGAACTTGTTGCTTCACTGTCGCTCAAGTAGCCATCATTGCCTTTTTCTTTGTTCTTTTAGATCCTTTCTTAGTAGTAGACAATCTGGTCTGATTGTCCAGGCTTCTTGCACTCATAGCATGTAGGAGGTTCACTCTTTTCCTTATCTTTGCTATGGTCTCCTTTAACAAATAGTTTTCTTTTTCCAAATTCTTTCTCTTCATGAACTTTTAAATTTTCTTGAAATAAGTGCCATTCATCATCTTTCTCACTCTCACTTGTGGTTTCTTCACTCTCATCTTCTTGAGTTGCACTCTTCAAAGCCATAGTCCTTTTTCTTCTTTGAATCATCTTCATCCATATGTTGTTGTTGCTGAAGTCATGAGTCATCAAAGAACCAACCAACTCTTCAAGTGATAAAGTGTTGAGATCTTTTGCTTCTTGAATTGCAGTGACTTTTGCTTCCCATGTCTAGGTAAAGATCTTAAGATTTTTCTAACAAATCACTGTTAGCATAAGATTTTCCAAGACTTTTCAGTCCATTAATAATGTCAATAAATCTTGTAAACATAGCAGTAATATTTTCAGCAGGATCCATCTTAAATAATTCATACTTATGAACAAGCATATTTATTTTGGATTCCTTGACTTGATTTGTACCCTCATGGGTGACTTCAAGTCTATCCCAGATTTCCTTAGCAGACATACAAGTAGATGTGCGATTAAACTCATTTGCATCAAGAGAGCAATAAAGAACATTCATAGCCTTAGCATTTAATTGACCTAATTTCTTGTCTTGCTCATTCCCATTCAGATTCAGGCTTTGCAATATTAATATTTTCAATCATAATAGTGGGTGTGTGTGATCCATTAATTATGATTCCCCATAAATCATAATCTAGTGCTTGAATGAAAATTTTTATCGTGCTTTCCAATATGTGTAATTTGTTCCATTAAACAAAGGTGGTCTATTAGTTGATTATCCTTCAGTCAACATAGAACTCATTGGTATTACTACTGATCTTTGGCTCCAAGCTAATCAAAGCTATAGAATCAAGAGCACTCTGCTCTGATACCACTTGTTGCCCAGATGTAGCAACCTAAGAGGGGGGTGAATTGGGTTATTAAAAAAAATTGATTACTATGCAAGTATGTGCTTAAACCCTAATTTTGATTTGCAGCGGTGTAGTGGAGTGCACAGAATGATAACAGTAGAGAATCAAACAACCACAAACACACAGAAGTTTATAGTGGTTCGGTGCCAAACTCAGCACCTACATCCACTCCCCAAAACCTTTGAGAATTCCACTAATCGTATCACAACGATTACAACCTCTAGCCAAACCAGGCTAGCCCTCTTGTTTATACGGCACAAGGTAGCCAAAAATCCCTAGCCACACCAGGCTAGTCCTCTTATTTCACGGCACAAGGAAGCCAAATCCCTAGCCAAACCTAGGCTAGGCCTCTTGTTTCGAGGCACAAGGAAGCCCAAAATAATCAGGGTTAACACTAACCCTTTTACAAAAATGATCAGGAATGATAAAGAGAAGCTCCCACAATGAGCAAATATTCAGAGTATACTTTACAATTTTTGAAGCAATAAACTCAGCAATAAATGAACGAGGTCGAAGTAGCTGAAGTCTTGATTGCTTGAAAAGCTTTAAAGATCCGACGACTTTTTGGAGCAATGAATGAACTTGAATGCACAGCAACAACCACTCAACAATATGCAATATAAGCTCTTTTCTTGGATTTTCTTTCTCTTCTAAACTCTTTTTTTTTTTAGAATCATCATGGTGTGCTTCAAATCCCACCTTTTTATAATCATCCAACAAGAAAAGATCCATTGGATACATTAGGAACAAATGGAAATAAAAATGGGAAGAAAATATAACTGTTATAAATGTTTCCCTTAAGCATTGAATGCTGATCTCCATTTGAGGAAGGAAGAGCACTGTAAATATTAAAAAACCAAAAGTTAAATGTAGCTTAAAATAGCAATAGAGAGAGAGAAAGAGGGAAAGAGAAGCTTAAGAACTCAGGTGGCAGTTGACTGAAAAAAATAACTCCAGGCAGCTGAAGATGTCAATGCATTCGGTGAAGAGATAAGAAAGTAACCTCAGCTAGCTAGTCAGCTAGCTAACAAGAGAGGCCACAGCAAATAAATCGCCCAGAGGCAGCACGTTAGTTAACTAAAATGGTTGCTAGTTAGCTCTCCAGCTAACTAATAGCAAAAGCAAATGCCAGGAGAAAAAGTGCAGAACTCTTAGTTAGCTCACCGGCTAACTAATCAATCGATAGTTAGCTCTCCAGCTAACTAACAGAAAAATTAAAAAGTCAGAAGAAAGAGCCGTGCATTGCCAGTTAGCTCCCCAGCTAACTAAAATTTTAAAGCTCTCGGCTGCAGGAATAACAGGAGACGTGGAGTTAGCTCAGCAGTTAGCTAAATGATAGCCAGTTAGCTCACTAGCTAACTAATTTCAAAAACAGCATAAAATCGTCCAGCTTAGTTAGCTCTCCAGTTAACTAATGAAAAGATAGCTAGCTTTCCAGTTAGCTAAGCAGAGAAAACAAACGGCCAGAGAGAGAGGGAGTTTGCTCTTCAGCTAACTAAATTTTCAAACCTCACGGCCACAAGCTCACCTGTGAAAAATAGTTAACTAACCAGTTAGCTCCAGAATAAAATAGTTAGCTAAGCAGTTAGCTAAAGGAACCGCCGGCTAGCTAGAAGGTCTGGTAGCTAGCTCAACAGTTAACTAGAATTTAAGATTATTCGGCCAGGTAACTGGAGTTAGCTAAAACGAATTCCAGTTAGCTAACAGGGCACCACAAGCTAGCTAACCAGCTAACTAGAATAAGAGGGTGTTCGGCCAACATACTGAGACAAGCAAATTAGTTAGCTGAAGGAACTCCAGCTAGCTAACAAGCTAGCTAACCAGCTAGCTAAAATACAAGAACGTTCGGCCAAGCACTGTGAATGTTTCCCAGTTAGCTGAAAGTTGTGCCAGCTAGCTAAATGGAACAACAAGCTAGCTAACTAGTTAACTTCCAAAACCAATAAAATTTTCTAAGACAAAGTAGAGTGAAGTACTTTCTTACTAGTCAATTTTGCACGTAGATACTTACTTGTAAGACGACCGAACTTCCCTGTATCAAGCTTAGAATTGCCTAATTATTTTGTAATCATCAAAATCAATCTGGGGTCAATAAGCTATTATCACAATCCCTACCTTCACTCTTGGGAGGAGCAACCAAAGTTTAGAATCCTTTTTATTCCCATTTCTACTTTAGTGCGCTATTGAGAAAATTGCTAAGATTTAATGTTTCTTTTTTTATGCTCTTCTCTAGTCCTTATACTTTCACTTAATGTTTTCTTTCCTCTTTGCTTTTATTTATTGATCTTTGCATCTTCTTGTAAATACTAAGTTTTTAATAAATTAATGAAGAAGTTTCTAGCTTCTCCATTTTCCCATAAAAAAAAAAATCGCAATGGCAACAAGAATAAGTTAGAGTGGTCATTAAGCAAGCTAGAGGGAAGTTGGGAAAAGAATTAGAAAATATTCTTCTTGATTGCAAAGTACTTCTTATATGATGTCACTAAAGTGACATATTGCCATAGTTTCATGTTGGCAGATGAGAAACTGCAAATAAGGAATCCAAGAAGAATGGCTGAAGTTCTAAAAACAATTATTTGTGCGAGCGATTCTAATGTCATTACGCAAAGGATCAAAGTTTCTCAACATTGAATTACAAAGAGTAGGTAAAGATTAGGTGTTGCCTTTTTCTCTTTGAAAGTAGTTGTTGTTAGTCAGATACTACAGGTATTAAATTAATCTAACACATAATAAGTTTTAGATTTTCTTTTTGCATTTTAAGCACATTTATCGGCCTAAATAAAAAGCTAAACACTTGTCATCTTCTCATGAAGATTGCTTTCTAGAATTTTTGTTCCCCCTGATATATAAAAGAGCAAATAGAGCATATCAAATTAATTGAACAAATATTAAATATCACTTTTCTTTTAACTTGCTAAACACAACCGTCGACTTATATAAAAAGTTTATTTACTCCTTCAAAGAATTTCTAATTGGAATTTTTTTCCTTTATAAGCAAAATGGTGGTGAAACCACTCACTAGAATTTTTTATCAGTTTCCCATAATGTAGGGAAAAAAATCCAAGATATCAAGTTTTCAATATTTGGCAACTTATTAGTTTCAACTAAAAAATCAACTGCAGGGGATTGTAAGATCTAGAGTAATTATCTATATGCAGTAATGGTACAAATGAAAACAAAGTTCTCTTTTCTCTGCACTGTTTAATATACTTTGCACTATAACTGCCACTATGTTGGTTTTCATACTACTTTATGAAGAACACTATATCAGAAAGTATGCTTTTAAAATTATGTTTAAAATGCTTAAGAAATGGAATAAATAATTAAGATGTTACCAAAATTTATCGATGATTTTATAGAAGGTTATCGTTGCAATCTCTCAACGCATTGCTCATATAATTAAGAAATTCAAAAGCATATAGAATCATGTTAACTAGATGCCAAGGTTTTTGTTTTTTTGATGGGAAGATGGAGAAGACAGAGACTTCCACATTGATTTTGTTAAAAAGCAGAGAATCAGAACATACATGAAAAATAAAGAAATAAAAAGATCATAAAAACATTAAAAAAATGACAAAGAAAGATCACTGAAACGAGCTTGAGAGAAAAATAAGGAAATAGGGTTTAAAGGAATGAGTCCGGAAGGAAGAAAAAGATTTGACCTTTACATAGCAAAAATGACAGTGCTTGCATTTAAGAGCTGGTAGCTCTGAATGAAGATTGCTAACAAACAAAGATGAACTCACACTACAACAAATTTCTGGTATAGCGACGCTAAATATGCCGTTTGTCGATGCTATTAAGCGTCGACAAATATTGTCATGACACTTTCACATGCGTCGAAAAACTGGGGATGAAGACGAAAAATCCCGATGCTTTTAAAAAGCATCGAAAAGGTGTGGGGCTGTGTCGACGCTTAAAAGCGTCGGCAGGATCAATTATACCGACGCTTTTAGAAAGCGTCGGCACATACCGACGCTTTTAGAAAGCATCAGAATCTTTTTCTCTTTCAGATGCTTTAAAGCGCCGGCAAGATAAATTGTTTCGATGCTTTTAAAAGCGTCAGTATGGGTGGAAGTTGAAAATTGTTCCAACGCTTTTACAAAGCGACATGCACGCTAAAAATTGCCAACGCTTTTAAGCGTCGGCACATTCTATTTTTTAAAATAAAATAATAAAAAAGTTAAAAAAATTATATTAAACCTGTTATATTTAAACCAGTGCAATTAAGATAAAATTTATATTAAACCTGTTATATACAATGCAATCATAACAAACAAAATCACATTGCACATATTCTTTACATCCAAATTAAAAGTTCAAATATAAATTTTCATTACATCAAGAGATAGTGATGCAATTTAAAGTTTCATAAAATTTAAAAATACATAAAATAAAAGATATAAAATAAAAAGAGCCAAGGTCAATGATCTGCAGGAGGAAGGTCGTCATCCTGTCCGCGAGGATCTGATGCTCCAGAAGCCTATAAGAAAAATTAAAAATATTTAATTTACAAAACTATCAATAAATATTAGAAAATAATTAATTTAATATAAATATATATTTAATAATATATGTATTTACCTGATGTGGAACAACCGTTTGTATGAGAGATGTAAGCCGCTCAATGTGATCTCTCATGGAATCCATCAATGCTCTATCGGCTGCACTCCGTTGCATCTCCTTCATCGCTGCGGCACTCGATCATCGCATCTTCTCAATCGCATGCTTAAGTCTGTGAACATGTGTATCATGAACAACATCTGCAGCATCACGCGTAAGTCTACTTACCTTAGATAACTGAGTGGGGGTAACTCTAACTTCATAATCCCTCACTCGACCGTAGCGCTCTGGCCCTATCAACTCTGTAAATACCTTGACCTGATGCGACTACTCTACGTAGATGCTGTAGAGTCATCGACACACTCAGTAATAAGAGATGTAGCTCTTTCTGTATTAATTTAGAAAAATTAGTTAGATCTTACTGAATAAGATAATCAAATTAAAATTATTGTATGAAATAAATTATAATAAATAATTACATATAAGTCCCTCAACTCATCTCTGACAAAAGTACCATCATGGTGAGTATGAGGCATCCGGTAAAACTCCACCATACCGGGTTCCACCCATGCTCATCCATCTACAAAAAAAAATTATACAATTTGTAAATAATTTAAGCTTTTTATAAATAAATTATACAATTCATTTTGATTTGTAAAGAGGGACTGTCATCTCTGTAGAGAGTAGTATTTGGCAGTGCCTTGCGAGTTTATTCAAGAAGATGGGTCCTTAGAAGTTTCAATAAGAGTTTCAACATAATTGTAAATTATTCAATTATGTTTCAATGAGAGTTTCAATGAGAGTTTCAACATAATTGTAAATTATTTAATAATGTTTCAATGAGAGTTTTAATAAAAGTTTCAACATAATTGTAAATTATTCAAGAAGCTAGGTCCTTGCGAGTTTCAACAAGAGTTTCAACATAATTGTAAATTATTCAATTATGTTTCAATGAGAGTTTCAATGAGAGTTTCAACATAATTATAAATTATTCAATTATGTTTCAATGAGAGTTTCAATAAGAGTTTTAACATAATTGTAAATTATTTAATTATGTTTCAATGAGAGTTTCAATGAGAGTTTCAACATAATTATAAATTATTCAAGAAGTTGGGTCCTTGTGAGTTTCAACGAGAGTTTCAAATAATTGTAAATTATTCAATTATGTTTCAACGAGAGTTTCAATGAGAGTTTTAACATATTTGTAAATTAGAATTTATAGTTTAACACTAATATGAAATTTTATAAGGATTCTATAAAAACACTAATAGGCAATTTTATGAGCAGACTTTTCAATTAATAGATTCATGAATCCCATATTGTTGACCCAATTAATGATTTTGATGATTAACAAAACTATTTGAGTATAACAATTGAAGGCTCTAATGATTTTGATTAAGTTTTTCAGATTATAAGTCGATTGAATGATCAAAATCAGGAGTTAAATCTTGTTCTGGATCGAATCTAATGTCTAGGTAAGATTGCAGACATTAGAGTCGACTCCGAGAATCACAGAGCCGACTCCAGTATCTGGCACGGAAGTTAGAGTCGACTCCGAGACTGTTAGAGCCGACTCTCACAGAAGAAACAGAACGTTAATTTTTCTGGCCCCGACTTAGAGTCGACTCCGGGTCTGTTAGAGTCGACTCCAGAAAAGTTTCTTGTCGACCCCAGAAAAGTCAGAGACGACTCCAGAAATAATGGATTAAAGTGTTTCGAGTTAGAGCCGACTCCAGAAAAGTTAGAGTCGACTCCAACCCATCTGGAACAAAAAATCAAATTGCCAGATCAGCTCTAACGGTAATATTTCTATTTTACTTTATTTCTAACGGATATATTTTGTTGTAAGGTACACTCCAACGGATAGTTTTCTTTCAAAAATGGTTTGAAAGAAATCTATAAAAAGGGAAGACTATCATTCAAAAACAAGAAGAGAGAAAAACGGAAAAACAAAGAAAAAAAAAATAGAGAAATCCCAATTCAAAAATCCGAAAAAGAGAGAGCCTGAATCTCAAGAGAAAAACCTTCTAGCTCAAATCCACTCCACTCCAAAAAGCTCAAGAGGAATCCAAGGCATTCAAATCAAAGTTTTGGTGGATTTTCCAAATTGGAGAAAGAGGATCAGTTTCTTGCTTTTCAATCCTTCTCAACTGCTTCAACTGTGAAGAATCGGAGCTGAGGCTTGATTCAATCTAGCAAGGAGAAGAAGAAAAGAAAAGAAGAAAAGCTCAAAAGCCAACCAACTACAAATCAGGCTTTTCTAAACCTTGTTCATTTATTTGATTATCTGCTCATTGAGGAGCTGTGTACTTAAAAATAATATTTCTTTGTTTGTGTCTAGTTCAATCTGGGGGATTGAACTAGTGGAGGTAGTCTTACCTCGGTACAAGCTTGGTATAGCTTGTGTTAGGGTTTTTGTGCTGGTGAGCCCGAAAAAAGCTGGGTTCGTTGTGATCCCGGGAAAACAACAAGTTTGAGTTGTGAGCTTGTAAAACAACTCGGCTGTAATCAAGGAAGATTATAGTGTGGACCCAAGTGAATCTTGGGAGTGGACGTAGGTGTTGGATACACCGAACCACTATAAAATCTTTGTGTTTGCCGTGTCTCCTTCTCTATCTCTATCTCTTTATTATTGTATTTTGTTTGCATTGCATTCACTTTCACTCACACTAAGCAAACAAATATTTAAAAGGTTTAAATTTTTAAAGAACCCAATTCACCCCCCCTCTTGGGTTGTCATCTGGGCCAACAATTGGTATCAGAGCTAGTGCTCATTAGATTTTGATCACACGATCAAGAGCTAAAGATCCAAATGGCAACTCAAGTTGGATCATTTGCTGAAGGTCATTCTACGAATAGACCTCCACTGTTTAATGGTTCAAATTATTCATATTGGAAAGCTAGAATGAGGATATTCATTCAAGCTTCTGACTATGAACTATGGGGTGTTATAATTAATGGACCTAGTACACCCACACATGTTATTGATGGCACTATTGTTCCTAAGCCCGAAAGGGACTGGAATGATAATGATAGGAAGATGGCACAGCTTAACGCTAAAGCCATGAATGTTTTATATTGCTCTTTAGATGCAAATGAATTTAATAGAATCTCCACATGTAATTCCGCAAAGGAGATTTGGGATAGATTAGAGGTTACCCATGAGGGTACCAACCAAGTAAAAGAATCTAAAATTAATATTCTTGTTCATAAATATGAGTTGTTTAGCATGGAACAATCTGAAACCATTGCATGCATGTATACTAGATTTACAGATATTGTAAATGGTTTAAAAAGTCTTGGTAAGACATATACTAACTCAGAACTTGTTCGAAAAATTCTTAGGTCACTACCAAGATCATGGGAAGCCAAAATGACAGCAATCCAAGAAGCAAAGGACCTCAACACTCTACCCTTAGAGGAGCTTCTAGGATCACTTATGACCCATGAGTTGACAATGAAGCAGCATGTAGAGGAGGACACAAAGAAGAAGAAAGTGATTGCCCTCAAAGCTGCAAAAGAAGAAGAGAGCAGCAGCGATGATGATGATGATGATGAAGAGACTGCTCTCTTAGCTAAAAAGTTTAAAAGATTCATGAGGAGAAAGAAACCCTTCCACAAGAAGAAATTTGGAGCAAAGGAAGGAGAAAAGGATAAGAACAAGGACAAGGACAAAGAAAAAGAGAAAGACCCCTTGACTTGCTATGAGTGTAATAAACCGGGGCACTTTAGGAATGAATGTCCTAAATTAAAGAAAGCCTACAAAAAGAAAAAGAAGGCTTATGTGGCGACTTGGAGTGATAGCGAAGAATCTTCTTGAAGAAGAACAAAAGGAAGTCGCAAATGTATGTTTTATGGCGGACGACAACGATGAGGTAAGTTCCGATAACCCTTGCGATGAGTTTGCATTTGATGAATTATTTGATGCTTTTAATGAACTTGTCGGCGATTTCAAGGTTTTGAAAAAGAAATACAAGTTTTTGAAAAATGAAAATTAACTTTCATTAAAGAAAAGGAAGATCTTAATAATGAAGTTAAGAAACTTAAATCTGAAAATAAAATTTTGGTAAAAGAAAAAGAATTAATTTCCAATGAAAATGATAAACTAAGGAAAGAGGTTGAAAAATATAAGAACATAGTTGATAAGTTTACCTTAAGCTCAACTAAATTGGACATGTTATTAAATAGTCAAAAAGCAGTTTTTGACAAAGCCGGATTAGGGTATAACACTTTAGAAAACAAAAATCACTAAAAATATTTTTGTGCGTGCTGGCCAAAGTAATTTTACATGCTTTAAATGTAATCAAAAAGGACATAAATCTTATGAATGTAAAATTCTAAAACCTAATAAAAACTTAAATATTAAAGGAAAGAAAATATGGGTTCCAAAAGGAACAATTTTTATTGCTACTAACCATGAAGGACCCAAGAAAGCTTGGGTACCTAAACATAAGTTTGATATCATTGCAGGAATGTCTTGTGGCCAAAAGATCAAAGAGAAAGTGGTATCTTGATAGTGGCTGCTCAAGACATATGACGGGTGACAAAGAGAATTCATCACCCTTGAAGAAAAGAGGAGGAGTTGTTACATTTGGCGACAATGGCAAAGGCCAAATCTTGGGGTTTGGTAACATTCAAATAACTCCCTCCACATATATTGAAAATGTACTTTATGTTGATGGTTTAAAGCATAATTTAATTAGCATAAGTCAATTATGTGACAAAGGTTTTAAAGTATCATTTGAATCTTCTATATGCACAGTTGCTAATCCCATTGATAATAGCATTGTTTTTATTGGAAATAGAAATGGCAATGTATACTTGATTGACTTAGACAATTTGTCTACTAATAATCATTGCTTAGTTGCTAATAATGCTAATATGAATGAGATTGGTTGGTTGTGGCATCGAAGATTAGGTCACGCAAGCACACACCTGATTTCAAAACTAATTAGAATGGATTTAGTAAAAGGACTACCTAAAATAGATTTTGAAAATAACAAAATATGTGATGCATGTCAGTTTGGAAAACAAACGAGAAGTTCTTTTAAATCTAAAAATGTTGTTTCAACTTCTAGGCCATTAGAGCTACTTCACATGGACCTTTTTGGACCAACTAGAACCACAAGTCTAGGAGGAAAGAAATATGGTCTTGTGATAGTAGATGATTACTCTAGATTCACTTGGGTAATGTTTTTAGCTCACAAAGATGAGACTTTCTCGATATTCCTGAAATTCTTCAAGAAAGTAACAAATGAGAAAAACACTACCATAGTGTCTCTAAGAAGTGATCATGGAACTGAATTTGAAAATCACTTATTTGAAAGTTTTTGCAATGAAAATGGTATTAATCATAATTTTTCTGCACCAAGAACCCCTCAACAAAATGGAGTAGTTGAAAGGAAAAATAGAACTCTAGAAGACATGGCCGTACCATGCTATGTGAAAGTAAACTCCCGAAATACTTTTGGGCGGAAGCTATTAACACAGCATGTTACATCCTAAATAGAGCATTAATAAGACCTATTTTAAAGAAAACACCTTATGAATTATGGCATGATAGAAAACCCAACATTAAATATTTTCATGCATTTGGTTGTAAATGTTTTATTCATAATAATGGTAAAAATAACTTAGGTAAATTTGATGCAAAATCTGATGAAGGAATATTCTTAGGTTATTCAACAACTAGTAAAGCATATAGAGTATTTAATAAAGGAAGTTTAATTGTTGAAGAATCTATTCATGTAGTTTTTGATGAATCTTTAGCATCAAGTTCCAAAAGGATTGATGATGAGGAAGATACAAACATTTGAAAAAATCTTGAAAAACTTAATATTGATGTATCTTCAGATCATGAACAAGAAGCTAAAGATAATGATTCACCTAATGCTGATGATTATTAATACTAATCATAATGATGTAGATCTACCAAGAGATTGGAGATATGCTTATAGTCATCCCAAGGAATTGATTATAGGTGATCCATCTCAAGGAATAAGAACTAGATCATCTATGAGAAATATTAGTAATCATCTTGCATTTGTTTCTCAAATTGAACCTAAAACTATTGAAGAAGCTGAAAAAGATAATAATTGGATGTTAGCTATGCAAGAAGAATTAAACCAATTCACTAGAAATAATGTATGGACATTAGTGGAAAGACCTAAAGATCATTCTGTTATAGGATCAAAATGGGTTTTTAGAAATAAACTAGATGAAAATGGCATAGTAATTAGAAACAAAGCTAGATTAGTTGCAAAAGGATATAATCAAGAAGAAGGTATTGATTTTGATGAAACCTTTGCACCTGTAGCTAGATTAGAAGCCATTAGGCTATTACTTGCATTTGCATGTCACATGAACTTTAATTTATTTCAAATGGATGTCAAAAGTGCATTTTTAAATGGATTATAAATGAAGAAGTATTTGTTGAACAACCACCAGGTTTTGAAGATCATGAATTTTCAAATCACGTTTTTAAATTGCACAAAGCTTTATATGGTTTGAAACAAGCACCTAGAGCTTGGTATGATAGACTAAGTAAATTTTTGATTGAAAATGATTTTACAAGAGGAAATGTTGATAAAACATTGTTTTTGAAAAGAAAAGATAAAGATTTACTTGTAGTTCAAATTTATGTTGATGACATTGTATTTGGTGCTACTAACAATCTTCTATGTCAAGAGTTTGCTAAGTTAATGCAGGGAGAATTTGAAATGAGCATGATGGGAGAACTCAATTTCTTCCTTGGACTCCAAATCAAACAAAGCAAAGAGGGAATCTTTATCAACCAAACAAAGTACACAAGAGAAATTCTAAAGAAGTTTGGTATGGAATCAATCAAACCCCTCGGAACACCAATGAGTCCTTCATGCAAGCTGGACAAAGATGAAGAAGGTAAGAAGGTTGATCAAAAATATTATCGAGGTATAATCGGATCCCTACTTTACTTAACTGCAAGTAGACCAGACATAATGTTTGCTGTTTGCTTATGTGCTAGATTTCAGTCTGAACCTAAAGAATCACATTTAATTGCTGTTAAAAGAATTCTTAGATACTTAGTGGAACAAAAAATGTAGGTTTATGGTATTTCTAGAGACTCAACATTAAATCTGATTGCTTATTCTGATTCTGATTATGCTGGATGTAAGTTAGATAGAAAAAGCACAAGTGGTGCATGCCAATTTTTAGGAAGTAACTTAATCTCATGGTTTAGCAAAAAGCAAAATTCGGTTGCATTATCTACTGCTGAAGCAGAATATGTTGCAGCTGGAAGTTGCTGTGCTCAAATCCTATGGATTAAGAGACAACTTGAAGACTATGGTATCACACTTGATAAGACACCTATAAGATGTGATAATACAAGTGCAATCAATCTAACTAAAAATCCAATTCAACACTCAAGAACAAAGCATTGAAATTAGATATCACTTTATAAGAGAACATGTTGCCAATAATGAAATTTGTCTTGATTATGTGAATACTGAAGAACAACTGGCAGATATATTTACAAAACCCTTAAGTGAAGAGAGATTTTGTTATCTTAGAGGAGAATTAGGAGTTTGTGATCCTTTGGAATAATTTCTGAAACTCTTAAGACACTATCTAGATTTCATCAATTTCTTGAAAAATCTCGATATTCAATAAGGAAATCTATCTAGATCTTGATTCATTGTTTCCCCAATTGCTAAGGAACATTTATCTAGAATTTGATGATTAATTTGAATAGTTTCAGATCCTTGAAACTTGATTTTTTATCTCTGAAACTGTTAGAGTCGACTCTAACAGTTTGTGGAGTCGACACCTTAGTTTTTGATGTTCTGTCTAAGCAATTAGAGCCGACTCCGGCTTCTGTAGAGCCGACTCTAATTCGAGCGCTGACAGACTTTCTGGTTCGGAGCCGACACCCAGTTTTCGGGAGTCGACTCTAGGTCGAACTAGGTCAAAAATAAAAAGGCGGAGTCGACCCCAAATCATTTTATCCGTCTCCCAAAACCCCTCCAAGGAGTTCCAAAGCCTTTCCAACTTCCCCAATCTTCTCAAAACCTTTGATTACACATTCCAATCTTCTCAATGGCACCAAGAGGCGCGGTTTTGTCGGAGGAGCATCCGTTCCCACGAGCGACGCACGATTCGGAGGCAACCCTCGCCATCCTCCTCTTCGGCCACTCAAGAAGATTCCCCTCCTTCACCCTCTTCACCCAAAGTAGATCAACTAGCCGGTAAGACTATCACAACTGGAAGAAAGGTCAACTTTGATTTCTTTGAGTCGGAGGGCTTCTCAATAGGAAGATGTTTAAAAGAAATGGGGTGGGAAAAGATTTGTTCATTAGATATCCCCACTTATCCTGCCTAGTGAGAGAGTTTTACAATGATTTGAGTAGAGGAGAAGGCGGTTTAATCAGTATTGTAAGAGGAACAAGAGTTGTAATAACTGCTGAAATCCTTGGAAATTTATTGGAAATGCCCACAATTGGTATTATGGAATATCAGCATGATGATAGAAGTGGTGCATTGTCAAGAATGTTAGGGAGGATGTAACCGAGTTTGAGAAATTCTTGCTAATCAATTAAATCTGGAGCTCAGGTTACTACACAACATATGTGGAAGAATTTTATTCCCCAAAATTGGTAGATTTGAGTACGTCTCGGAGCGAGACATTCTTTTGATGGATTGTATTATAACTGGAAGGCCAGTCAACCTAGCTGGCATGATGATTGGTTATATGGCAGAGGCTGCTACAAAGAAAAGATCTACACTGCCATATGGTATGGTTCTGACATTGATTTTTAGAAGCCAAGGTGTGCTAATTATGGATAATGAACCCCTAAGAAATTAAGGCACACTGACTATTATAGTATTTCTACTATTCATCGGATGGGCTTCAAGAAGTTAAATGGTATCTGGATGAAAGGAGGACGAGAGAAAGAGCTGAGAGAGATAGAACTGAAGAGGCCAGAGTAGAAGATATCCCTGGACCATCCACTGCGGGACCATCAGTCCCTGATCCATTTATTGCGGGACCATCTACAGCTGGACCTTCAGAAGCTGGACCGAGCACATTCCTCTCCTCCACATCTGTCTGTTACTGCTTCTGGGAGATTCTCTGATGAGCAGATTGGTCAGTTGAGAGCCTTGCTTGCTGAATATGACAGTCAGAGATCTCATGAGATTAATCAATTAAAAGAAGACTTCAATCAGCTAAAAGAAGAACTTAACTCGAGACTTGACATGATTTCCTTTTCCATAAGCAATTCTGTTGAATCCTTTGGTGCTGAACTTCACAAAATCTTTGAAAGGATGGAAGGCATTGCTGATGGCTCGGGATCTTATGTTCATGCAACTGGTCAACTGAAGAAGGACATTGACCTTGCAGTCTCACAGATTGAAGCTTGTCTTGAAAATTTTAAGAAATCTCAAAAAAATGATGTAATGGAAATCATAGGTCACTTGAAGAAAATTGTATTCAAACATATCTGACTTTGATTTTGATTTTGATACTCTTTTGTATCTTAGGTTGACTTGATAGTTGTATTTAGGAATTTTGAGTATCTAATGAATCTCACTTTGGAATGTACTTGAATCAACTTATGTAATGTTTTTTACTTATGAAATGCAATTACACATTTTCAAATCTGTCTATGATTGACTGCTTGAATCCCTATGTCTTATTGAACCAAATTTTTCTCTAATAACTTTCTTTATCTAATACTCTCCTTATTGCTGATAACAAAAAAGGGGGAGAGATGGTTGAATATGCAAAAAAAAAAAAAAGACTTGAAATTTTAATGAGAGATGGTTGAATATGCAAAAAGAAAGAAAGAAAGGGGAGAAATGATTGTTTATGCAAAAAGAAAGAGACTTGAAATTTTAATCAGTTCAATTAAAATTTGATTTTTATATATAGGGGGAGCTATTCAATGCAGGGGGAGCTTAACAACAAGCTTAATTGCAATTTTCTGTACATTTAGTTTAAATGTTCATAATTGATGGCTTATATAGAACTCATGCATAATTTTAAAAGTTCACTTTGAATATTGGCATCAAATCCTTCATTAAAAATGTTTTAAGCTTTAAAATGACTATAATCTTTAGTTCGAATGAATTTTTGAATGCATATACTCAAAGTTTTTGTTATCATCAAAAAGGGGGAGATTGTTGACCCAATTGATGATTTTGATGATTAACAAAACTATTTGAGTATAACAATTGAAGGCTCTAATGATTTTGATTAAGTTTTTCAGATTATAAGTCGATTGAATGATCAAAATCAGGAGTTAAATCTTGTTCTGGATCGAATCTAATGTCTAGGTAAGATTGCAGACATTAGAGTCGACTCCGAGAATCACAGAGCCGACTCCAGTATCTGGCACGGAAGTTAGAGTCGACTCCGAGACTGTTAGAGCCGACTCTCACAGAAAGAAACAGAACGTTGATTTTTCTGGCCCCGACTTAGAGTCGACTCCGGGTCTGTTAGAGTCGACTCCAGAAAAGTTTCTTGTCGACCCCAGAAAAGTCAGAGACGACTCCAGAAATAACGGATTAAAGTGTTTCGAGTTAGAGCCGACTCCAGAAAAGTTAGAGTCGACTCCAACCCACCTGGAACGAAAAATCAAATTGCCAGATCAGCTCTAACGGTAATATTTCTATTTTACTTTATTTCTAACGGATATATTTTGTTGCAAGGTACACTCCAACGGATAGTTTTCTTCCAAAAATGGTTTGAAAGAAATCTATAAAAAGGGAAGACTATCATTCAAAAAAAGAAGAAGAAAAACGGAAAAACAAAGAAGAAAAACGAAATAGAGAAATCCCAATTCAAAAATCCGAAAAAGAGAGAGCCTGAATCTCAAGAGAAAAACCTTCTAGCTCAAATCCACTCCACTCCAAAAAGCTCAAGAGGAATCCAAGGCATTCAAATCAAAGTTTTGGTGGATTTCCCAAATTGGAGAAAGAGGATCAGTTTCTTGCTTTTCAATCCTTCTCAACTGCTTCAACTGTGAAGAATCGGAGCTGAGGCTTGATTCAATCTAGCAAGGAGAAGAAGAAAAGAAGAAAAGAAGAAAAGCTCAAAAGCCAACCAACTACAAATCAGGCTTTTCTAAACCTTGTTCATTTATTTGATTATTTGCTCATTGAGGAGCTGTGTACTTGAAAAATAATATTTCTTTTGTTTGTGTCTAGTTCAATCTGGGGGATTGAACTAGTGGAGGTAGTCTTACCTCGGTACAAGCTTGGTATAGCTTGTGTTAGGGTTTTTGTGCTGGTGAGCCCGGAAAACCGGCTGGGTTCGTTGTGATCCCGGGAAAACAACAAGTTTGAGTTGTGAGCTTGTAAAACAACTCGGCTGTAATCAAGGAAGATTATAGTGTGGACCCAAGTGAATCTTGGGAGTGGACGTAGGTGTTGGATACACCGAACCACTATAAAATCTTTGTGTTTGCCGTGTCTCCTTTATCTCTATCTCTATCTCTATCTTATTGATTGTATTTTGTTTGCATCTGCATTCACTTTCACTCACACTAAGCAAACAAATATTTCAAAAGGTTTAAATTTTTAAAGAACCCAATTCACCCCCCCCTCTTGGGTTGTCATCTGGGCCAACAATTGGTATCAGAGCTAGTGCTCATTAGATTTTGATCACACGATCAAGAGCTAAAGATCCAAATGGCAGCTCAAGTTGGATCATTTGCTGAAGGTCATTCTACGAATAGACCTCCACTGTTTAATGGTTCAAATTATTCATATTGGAAAGCTAGAATGAGGATATTCATTCAAGCTTCTGACTATGAACTATGGGGTGTTATAATTAATGGACCTAGTACACCCACACATGTTATTGATGCACTATTGTTCCTAAGCCCGAAAGGGACTGGAATGATAATGATAGGAAGATGGCACAGCTTAACGCTAAAGCCATGAATGTTTATATTGCTCTTTAGATGCAAATGAATTTAATAGAATCTCCACATGTAATTCCGCAAAGGAGATTTGGGATAGATTAGAGGTTACCCATGAGGGTACCAACCAAGTAAAAGAATCTAAAATTAATATTCTTGTTCATAAATATGAGTTGTTTAGCATGGAACAATCTGAAACCATTGCATGCATGTATACTAGATTTACAGATATTGTAAATGGTTTAAAAAGTCTTGGTAAGACATATACTAACTCAGAACTTGTTCGAAAAATTCTTAGGTCACTACCAAGATCATGGGAAGCCAAAATGACAGCAATCCAAGAAGCAAAGGACCTCAACACTCTGCCCTTAGAGGAGCTTCTAGGATCACTTATGACCCATGAGTTGACAATGAAGCAGCACATAGAGGAGGACACAAAGAAGAAGAAAGTGATTGCCCTCAAAGCTGCAAAAGAAGAAGAGAGCAGCAGCGATGATGATGAAGAGACTGCTCTCTTAGCTAAAAAGTTTAAAAGATTCATGAGGAGAAAGAAACCCTTCCACAAAAAGAAATTTGAAGCAAAATGGGAAGGAGAAAAGGATAAGAACAAGGACAAGGACAAAGAAAAAGAGAAAGACCCCTTGACTTGCTATGAGTGTAATAAACCAGGGCACTTTAGGAATGAATGTCCTAAATTAAAGAAAGCCTACAAAAAGAAAAAGAAGGCTTATGTGGCGACTTGGAGTGATAGCGAAGAATCTTCTTCTGAAGAAGAACAAAAGGAAGTCGCAAATGTATATTTTATGGCGGACGACAACGATGAGGTAAGTTCCGATAACCCTTGCGATGAGTTTGCATTTGATGAATTATTAGATGCTTTTAATGAACTTGTCGGCGATTTCAAGGTTTTGAAAAAGAAGTACAAGTTTTTGAAAAATGAAAATTCAACTTTCATTAAAGAAAAGGAAGATCTTAATAATGAAGTTAAGAAACTTAAATCTGAAAATGAACTTTTGGTAAAAGAAAAGAATTAATTTCCAATGAAAATGATAAACTAAGGAAAGATGTTGAAAAATATAAGAACATAGTTGATAAGTTTACCTTAAGCTCAACTAAATTGGACATGTTATTAAATAGTCAAAAAGCAGTTTTTGACAAAGCCGGATTAGGGTATAACACTCTTAGAAAACAAAAATCACTGAAAAATATTTTTGTGCGTGCTGGCCAAAGTAATTTTACATGCTTTAAATGTAATCAAAAAGGACATAAATCTTATGAATGTAAAATTCTAAAACTCCAGAAAAGTTTCTTGTCGACCCCAGAAAAGTCAGAGACGACTCCAGAAATAATGGATTAAAGTGTTTCGAGTTAGAGCCGACTCCAGAAAAGTTAGAGTCGACTCCAATCCACCTGGAACGAAAAATCAAATTGCCAGATTAGCTCTAACGGTAATATTTCTATTTTACTTTATTTCTAACGGCTATTTTGTTGCAAGGTACACTCCAATGGATAGTTTTCTTCCAAAAATGGTTTGAAAGAAATCTATAAAAAGGGAAGACTATCATTCAAAAACAAGAAGAGAGAAAAACGGAAAAACAAAGAAGAAAAACGGAAATAGAGAAATCCCAATTTAAAAATCCAAAAAGAGAGAGCCTGAATCTCAAGAGAAAAACCTTCTAACTCAAATCCACTACACTCCAAAAAAAAAGCTCAAGAGGAATCTAAGGCATTCAAATCAAAGTTTTGGTGGATTTCCCAAATTGGAGAAAGAGGATCAGTTTCTTGCTTTTCAATCCTTCTCAACTACTTCAACTGTGAAGAATCAGAGCTGAGGCTTGATTCAATCTAGCAAGGAGAAGAAGAAAAGAAGAAAAGCTCAAAAGCCAACCAACTACAAATCAGGCTTTCTAAACCTTGTTCATTTATTTGATTATTTGCTCATTGAGGAGCTGTATACTTGAAAAAACAATATTTCTTTTGTTTGTGTCTAGTTCAATCTGGGGGATTGAACTAGTGGAGGTAGTCTTACCTCGGTACAAGCTTGGTATAGCTTGTATTAGGGTTTTTGTGCTGGTGAGCCCGGAAAACCGGCTGGGTTCGTTGTGATCCCGGGAAAACAATAAGTTGAGTTGTGAGCTTGTAAAACAACTCGGCTGTAATCAAGGAAGATTATAGTGTGAACCAAGTGAATCTTGGGAGTGGACGTAGGTGTTGGATACACCGAACCACTATAAAATCTTTGTGTTTGCCGTGTCTCCTCTATCTCTATCTCTATCTCTATCTCTATCTTATTGATTATATTTTGTTGGTGCATCGCATTCACTTTCACTCACACTAAGCAAACAAATATTTCAAAAGGTTTAAATTTTTAAAGAACCCAATCACCCCCCCCCCTCTTGGGTTGTCATCTGGGCCAACACATGTGATATTATAAAAGAAACTTTAGGAATTTCATGAAACTTATCCATTTTGACTTTGCCTTTATTAAAAGCTAGTATTTTGAATTCAAAGCACTATTACATTTCATGAACCTTCTCTTTATGACATATAAATGAACGTAATTAGATTAAGAATTTATAGTTTAAGAAATATACGAACTATTGTCTGATTCGCGCATAACTCTTGGATCCCGATGTATGGGAAACAAACAGAGATGCTTGTGCAGCTTTACCAATATTAGAATATGTCTGCAAAATCAAATAAATATTTTAATAAGTATCTTAAAATATTAAATAACAAGAATATTAAATAATAAGAATATTAAATAACAAGATACCTGACCCCTCTTAGAGAACCAATAATGAACCAACTCCATCTACTGATGAGGGGGTACTTTAGGAGGACAAGTACCAACTACCTGCTCCTCGATCATACCCGGCAGCTTGTACTTCATCTTCAAATATGCCTTATATTCTTTTCATTTTCGGTTGAGAGACTTCAGTACAAACTCATTAGAGGATGGAGAAAGTGCAAACTTGGCCTGCAAAAGATAAAATATTGAAACTGAAAAAATATAAAACATGTCATAATATACAAAATGTTTGATGTTTAGATTCTTTTTTTTACCAGCACAACTCGTAGAATCTCAACTTTATACGTCGGAAGCATGTCATTTCATTTTGCATAACTCAATGGACAAAGCTGATGCCTCCGTGCAACACTCCCTAAAAAGGAACTCAATAAGCTAGAGGCTTTTTTAATTGGCTACTCCAGCTGATTGCACTCAATTACTATCTTATCACCATCACATATCTGCCATACATCTCTTACTCTCATGGCCCCGCGTCTGTGTGTAACCCTACCAGATCCGTCTGCATAAAAATAGATATAAGTAAACTATAGTAAGAAGTGTAAAGAAATTTTATCAAACCAAATAAAAAAATTATCCTGGATTTGAAGCTCATCATCTCCTGCACCGATAGTAGGATCATAATGCCTCAAGAATGATGGACCTATAGTAGACTGATATGCCAAAGGACTGGATGCAGCATCCGGTACTGAAGAAGGACCAACATGATCCTATTGTACTGAAGTAGAAGGGCCAGCCTCTGTCCATGAGCTATGCATAATATCACCTATCATTTACATCAGAGTCAGAGTTAGTAAAAATAAATATTAATTTAACATAATAATTACTACAAAATTTAATACATTGCAAAATTTAGTACCAATCAGAATCAAGCACTATCATTTTCTTCAAAATCTATCCTAACCAAGGATACCATAGCATGTACGTTATCAATCAGAACAAAATTGAATGGCATGGAATGCGTATAAGTGTCATCGTCTTCATCATCTTCTAGCTGCTTTCCCATATCATATAAGTCCCTAGGTTTTGTTTTAATAACAATAGCACAATCTTTATCTTTTGCATCTTGTATAAAATATACTTAACGAGCATGAGAAGAAAAAATGAATGGATCATCCTTCAATAAGACACCAGTATCAACCTTGTAAATTACAAGTGTAAATCTATATGTATCTTTTTTCAAACCCCTTGATAAGTTTATATCTGTCAATCACATCTAAATAATATGACTTTAAAGACTCCATAGTAATCTAACTCATAAATATCATTTAGTGCACCATAATAAGTTTTTTCATTTGCTTCCACCTTAACACCGCTATTATGTGTTTTCCTAAATTTCTCATGATCTTTAGTATGGAATTTAAAACCATTGATTATGAAACCATTATATCTATTGACAATTTTGTTAGGTCCTGAGCCAGGGCTATTAATTGACAAATTTTTCTCCATCATCGTTGATACCTAAAAAATAATAAGGAATGTTAACAGGTTATTTGATGTTAAATCAATCCATATATTCTCCAAGTATATATCAAACCTATTTTGAAAGCTATGTAGGAAATAACTTGACTAACCATCGCTGCTCAATCCTTGGATTAGGTTGAGTGCTATGATTAGCTTGATGTTGAGACAATAAAAATTGGCTGCATAAAATGTATTTTGTTCATTTAAAAAAAAAAGAAGATATGATATCTTAATCTTGAAATGCAATAAATCAAACTAACCTACGATAGTCAGATATCATTTCACTATGGAGTAACACATAACGATGTGCTTGTGCCATTGATTTATGATCCAATACAATAGTTTCAGTTTTTTTCATTACTCTACCTGCAGTTGAAAACTTATACAATTCTGTATTATCAACGAAATCACCATACCGTTGAGGTCTATTAAACACTGTCTCCACACCTTGAAGATATCTTGAACAAAATGTCAAACACTCTTCAGCAATATATCCTTCCGCAATTGAACCCTCTGGATAGGCTCTGTTTCGTACATAATCTTTCAATCGCACAAGGTACCTACAAGATAAATAAATTTCTAAACATAGCATAATGATGATGCTACTTTTAGTAAAAATTATGGTATACCGGTCATTAGGATACATCAGACTATAGTGTACCTCTCAATAGGATACATCCATCTATAATGTATCGGTCCGCCAAGCTTGACTTTCGAAGCTAAGTAAATGAGTAGATGTACCATAATAGTAAAAAATTCAGAAGGAAAAATCTTTTCCATCAGACAGTGTAATGGTCACATCAGACTCCAACTGATCAATCTTTCCAGGATCAATAACTTTTGAACATACCTTAAAGAATGATGATAGCTGAATTATCACTGCAAGAACTTGTTTAAGCACTGATGATCTTGAAGCTATTGGTAAGATATCTTGCATCAATATGTGACCATCATGACTTTTGAGATTAAAAATTTTCATATCTTTAACATGCACATACCTTAAAATGTTTGATGCATATCCATCAGGTACTTTAATATTTTTCAATACTGTAAGAAAATTATTTTTTTTCTTGAGGAGACATTGTATAAGATGCAGTAGGCAAATAAATTCTATCATTAGCAAACATTATAGGATGAAGCTCCGATCGGATACCCAATTCCTTTAAATCCAATCATGCCTTCATATTATCTTTGGTCTTTCCATCAAGATTCAACAATGTTCCAAGCAGATTATCACAAACATTCTTTTCTATGTGCATGATATCAAGATTATGTCGAATTAGATTATGTTCCCAACAAGGTAAGTCAAAAAAGATACTTCTTTTCTTCCATATATGTTTGATAGGCTGATTTGTGGATGCTATATGTACATCTTTCTCATTTTCTTTTTCAAAAAAATCATCTGGATCTTCAAATACATGTGCATTCATACTACCAATTGCCACTTTTTCTTGATCATTCCTTTCTCTTTTTTTAGAAGACTTTAAGAATTTACCATATATGTAACTGATGGAATCAATTTGCATACGAACATTAGTTTCAAATGATGGAATAGGTGCACATCCCAATTCTATGGTACTATCAAATAAATCTTTCTGAAAATGAAATGGATGATTTGGTTCTAACCATCGGTGTTGTCCCATATAACAAAATTTTTCTCCATATTTTAACCAAATTGAATGTTTCGAATCTGCACAACAATGACATGCAACCTTTTCCTTTGTACTCCAGCCAGATAAATTGGCATATGCTGAAAATCATTAATAGTCCACAACAAAGCTGCCCGTAGTTTAAATGTTTCATCATTTGAAGCATCAATTGCATCGATACCTTTTCATAACTGTTTTAATTCATCTATTAAAGGCTATAGAAAAATATCTATATCATTTCCTGGACCCTTATCACCTGGAATAACCATTGATAAGATAAGTGATGATTGCTTCATACACAACCATGGTGATAAATTGTATGGTATTAGAACAACTGGCCAAGTGCTATATGTAGAATTTAGAGTGCGAAAAGGATTGAAGCCATCTGAAGCTAAACCCAAATGAACATTACGAATATCAGAGGCAAAATCAGAATGCCTAGCATCAAATGCTTTTCATGCTAAACTATCTGCTGAATGTCTCAACATTCCATCCTTCGTACGCCCTTCATCATGCCATCTCATAATGAATCTGTTTTCGATGATGAATATAGCCTTTTCAATCGAGCAATAAGAGGAAAGTAACGCAATACCTTCACCAATTTTTTTGTTTTGTTCGTTACATCATCCTCATCCTCTTCATAAGTTGTTCATCGTGAAGATCCACATACATTGCATGACTCTCGATCAGCATTTCCACCATGATATAACATACAGTCTTTCGGACAACTATGGATCTTTTGATATTCAAGATCTAATTTATTGACAACTTTCTTTGCTTCATAATAAGAGGATGGTAAATCAGTGCCTTCTGAAAATGCATCCTTTAGTAATTTGAGAAGCATGGTAAAACTCTTTTCGGACCATCCATTCACATATTTTATATGGAATAAATGTATAAGAAAAGAGATCTTAGAAAATTTCAATCAACCCGGATATAATTGTTCATATGCATCTTTAATTAAATTATGATACCGAGCTGACTCATATATCTGCTCCTCAATAAATTATTGTTCCATAAATGTAGAACCATCACATATTCCATCTGTTTCATGTATATTAGTTGAACCTCCAAAGTTTTGAACACCATGTCGAAAAGCATCTGTGATCAAACCTGTCATATCATCTCCTACAAGGTTATCTTGCATATTACTAGATCCAAGATCAGACGTGGAGGGATGATTACTTGATAATGGCAACATACATTCTCCATAGAAAACCCACTCAGTATAACCTCTTGAAAAACCATTCCATATCAAATGTTCTTCAATGGTTTGCGGATCTAAATAAGAATTGTTAACACATCGCCGACACGGACATGAAATCTTTCCATTCAAACTACCTTTATCAATACCAAATTTAATGAAATCACGAACTCCATCTAAATATTCTTTTGTATTTCTCAATTTATTTATCCAACTTTTATCCATTGTAGGATAAATGATCGATAAACAACCAACTTTTATCCAATATCCTGCACGTATTTCACCATCATAAGTGTTCGACATTTAGTAGAATAAGCATATGTTAGAATAAATAGTAATGTGATAAAAGAAACTCTACTCTTCACAAGATTGACAAGATCTACAAAATAGGTTCTACTACAATGCCATCATAACTGTATTTTATGGATTCTATTAACGAGTCTTTAACAACAACTCCACTGCCATATGAACATAAATGAGTAGATCTTTTCTTTTCTTTTCTTTTCTTTTATTTCTTTAATGTCATTCCAAGTGATTATTGTCATTATCTAATATAATTTATGTGCACAAGCTTAATTTCATAAGCAACTAGATAAGTTATACTCAATGAAACTTTCCACTCAAGCACAACATATTTAGGCATGTGCCTAATTTTTAAATTCCAAAATAATAGCATGCTCCAAATTTCTGAAACTTAACATGCCAAAATATGCATATACATTATAAAAGTACAATTAATACATTTCAAGGACTGTCCAATAAATAATAAACATTTTTTTGATTATATATCGTGTAATCTTTTAATTAGTATAACTGTTCTCTCCTCCAACTCTTCAATGCACTATGATCCTATCCTATCATGTAGCTTCCACCGTATATACATAGTTAGTCGTATGATAATTTTTTTTGTGACCAAATTAAATCATCAAGTTTAATTTTTTAGTGCACCAATCATGTAAATAACTAGCTGCAATTAATTGATAGTAAAATAAAGAGGTAGCAATTTTTTTAAAATATAACTTATATTAATGAATCATAATAGTTAATCATTTTTAAAATCCGAGAAGGCAAAGATACAATAGGGCAAAATTGATTAAAATTAATAATAGACAATTATTTCGGACGACCATGCAATGTTTCAGTTCTTAAATAATGAATTATAACAGTAAATCATTTTTAAAATCCGTTACAAAAGGGCAAAGATATAACAGGGCAAAATCTATTAGAATTAATAATAGACAATTATTTCGGACGACCATGCAATGTTTCGGTTCTTGAATAATGGCCCTCATCCCAATCCTAGTAATCATCATTCAGTTGGATCCACAATGAATGAAGATAAAACAGGGCAAAGGGCAAATAGAAACCCTAAAGATCTTAGCAGTCGGCAAGCCATATGGAGGTTAATGTATCGGTATATCCCGATGCTTTTAAGCATCGTTACGTATCGATGCTTTTTCAAAGCTTCGGCATGCTGTGCGATTTAACTAAAGCTGCCGACGCTAATAAGCATCATTATAAGCGTCGGCAGGCTGCCAGAGTTTCCGACGCTCATCACTAGTATCGAAAAAAATGAGTCGGCTTACGTGTCTTTACTTAAGCTGCCGACGCTTTTAAGCGTCGGCATCTAACGGCGCTTAAAAGCATCGGCATGCTGCCGGAGCTCCCGACGCTTTCCTATAGCATCGAAAAAATGAGTCGGGATACGATTATATACTATAGTTGCCGATGCTAATAAGCATCGTTAGATGCCGACACTTATAAAGCGCCTGACGACGCTATTTAAAAGTATCGGCAGGTTGCGGGAACTCACAACGCTTTCTCCTAGCGTCAGGAAAAAAGAGTCGGGAAACGCTACTTTTGCTGTAGTGTCATGATTGAAAAGTATGGAGAGCTTTGAAGAGAACCAAGGTGGATGATGCTCTCATACCAAAAGAGATCTTGAAATTTATTTCTATCCAAATTTACCAACATGGCCCCCACTAGCTGAACCAAACTTTCCTTAGGTTGGCTCTAATATTTCCTTTTCTTTAATCTTGCCATAGATCTGAGAACTTGGATGGCCTCCTTCTTAGATATAATCATGATATGATTTGGAGCCAAATTCTTTTGGAAAAGGGGCATCTCAAAAATAGGTGGTCAGCAGTTTCATGAGGTACGCCATATAATGAGCACCCATTGTTGTTAAGTCAGTCCTTCTTTGCCAATATATCTCTAGTGTGAAGCCTATTTTAAGGGTTCAATCAATCTAAAGTGGTACATAATTGCTCAGTTCTTTTTCTAAAAGAGGCTCCCAAACCTTAATATTCCAACAAAGAGTACATCAATTCCACTGAGAAGCTACTAATAATTTCATTTGGTAATTCTCTCATACAACTCACCAAATAGGAGAGCAAAGATGTTGATCTAACTCATGAATCTTTCTAAAATCTGATATTTTGATAATTATTAAAACTATATTTTGCCCAAGTTTAAACATTCAGTGATTTACATTCCAAATTTAAAATGTAGATAACGGTGAACCATAATATTCTCTTTGTATTAATTATTTATCATAAAACCATTTCTTTGACCTTATCCCATAGACAATGAGGTGGCATACATTAATAATGCATGGCTCCTTTCTTTGTTAGATACAAGATGAAGCCAGGTATTCCTAGTAACAAATTTATCTGGTATTTGATAAAAATTCATTTTGAATTTTTTTACAAAGGAAAATGATTGCTTAAAATCTCGTGCATAACAGAATCATTTGAAATTTTTGTTTGTTAATTGGTCAAGTGGAATTGTAGAGGCAAAAGCTTAAATTTTTGTGTATTAATTTCAGAGTAGCAAGACTTTATTTCGCATATGTTTCAAATGAAAAAATTAGAAAAAGATAACACATAGATCCCCATATATTTTTTCTCCCTTCTCTTTGAAAAATTTGTTATAAAATGAATATAGTTGACTGAAGACATAACCATGATCAGTCAAAGCGCAAATAGTAATTTAATTCAGCCCAATTATAATTGATTGATAAATAAAATTTTTCATCCATTTACAAGTATAATCACCATTATTTTGTCTTGATTTGCAGTTTAGATCATGTCCTTGAAAAACACATTGATATATTGTTAATTTTCCAACTTAACAAGCACTTTGCTATGGTGGAGGGCTTGTGTGCCATGCTACAGGTTAAAGCTAAGATTTGAAAAATATAAGTAAGACTGATCTATAAGGAGAGTCAAGAGAGACTCCAATCTCAATGGATTCACAATGTAACACTAATGAAACTGATATCACTTAATCAGTATAGCTATCAGAAATGAGATAAAGCAAGAAGAATCATAAATTTTTGAGTGTGTTTTAGTTAACCATTAGTCCCTCATTAACTTTAATAAGAATAAAATTATATGCTTTCATATTTTAAATGGCCATAAATTTTACTGTATAATGTCACGCTTGAACTTTTGTTACGCCATTTTCAACAAAGAATCTCTCTTCCCAGTAGACTGCAGAGCACTTCATTTGTTGAACTTTAGGAATTAGAACATCTTGGTACAACGCCATCTAGCATGATAATGAGACCTCTGTATAACACCAACTCACAGTTGATGTTGCTGAAATTGTCCAGTTCCTTGTGATATAATTTGCACACCTATGACCCATGGTGAGCCTCTAACTCATGATGCCTTGTGTCTTTTGGGCTTGATCATCAAATAGGACTCTTTGACAATTTTTCTGTGTTCAACTTCTCTTTTGACTTCTGGTTTAACTCTAAATATTTAGGCTTTTTGTCTCATATGAATGCACATGACTCCTCTTAAATGTATCCTCTCAAAATCTTTTGAACTTTTAGTTCCAACTTTCATATAAACAATCCCTTATCAACTTAAATGGAAGAGTTATGGTAAAGCTAATATGTGCCTATCAGCCTTTAAAATATCCCAGTTCTGCTGATAATTGGCATGGTACAGAAGCATTAGAACCAGACGGTGGAGCACAGTTTTTACAGGCACTTCAAAGCAAGCTATCACTCTCCATATTAAGTTGTCCTAATCCTCTTTCAAAATACAAGATTAGAGCTGTGAATCTCAAGTATATTACCACAAAGACCAACTTCTAGAAGAGATATTTGCAAACAAAAAATTCAAACTCTCCTGCCTAATCCCACCAAAGCCCCACGTATAAATAACCCCAACATGCAACCACCTCATCCACTACTCAACGGCTAGGAATCAAAACAACCATAAACAAATGTTCTGAGGGCAAAAGTCGTGAAATTTCCAACGGTCCACAAACCTACAGACATGCTGGCCTTCAGTTGAAAAATAATAACAATAATAATAATGGTTCCAGTAAGACGACTTGTCCACCCAATCAAACAAACAATTTTACATTGCAAAGTCCTCCGTTTCTAATTAAAAACAATCAAGCAGCATTACATTGTACATGAGAACACCCATTAAATAGGTACTCAAGCAATGACATCAAAACCAACCATAGTAGTAAATGATAATGAACAGTAGCCACATATATGCGTATTAGAAAAGAAAAGAAGAATAATAGTTGCAAAGAAAAAAAGAAGGAGAAGAATTAATGGCAGAGGCCACCATCCTCTAGGCCCGATAATATCCATTCCATTTTCTATTAGAATTGTCATGCCTGTTGTTCTTAAAAGCACAGCATCCGACAGTGTAGACAACAACAAGGACGATGAGGAAGATGATGTTCAAGATCGCAACCTTCTTCCAGTCACTCTTGATGTTGTAGAGGATCCCTGCTTTGCAAGATTGGCAGTCATAGCAGAGAACAGTTGGATCGTTTTGCCATGTATTGCAGTCTGAAATATTAGAGGCAAAGCCTTCAGGTTTATCCCAAACTCTTTCACTCCGGTTGGTGAATTTGCATGCGGTGGGAGGCTTACAGCATCCAGACTGTAAACAAAACAGATGGAATAATCTAAGTTTAACAGAGCTGAGACAAGAATTGAGATTTCAGTCAGGCCCAAGTTAAGCACTCAAAGAAACCAAATCCATGGATATGATTCACAAGACAATAATTCAGAAAAGGGGACATGGCATCACCAGTATCATATGATGCCAATGCTCAGGTTGTGACTACTTTAGAAGTAATAAATGCATCTCTTTTTCTTAAGAAGTATATATCATTTCATACCTTTCCATTGGCCTATGGTAAAGAAGTCATCATTTATGTTGAAAAGGTTTATACTAAAGTCTCATGCCATCAAATTTAAAGCCACACATCTAATACAATCCTACAGAAAGCATCAGATGCATCTGTAAAAAGTCTCCCCTTTCTTTTTTCTCCCTTGACCTAAAAATTGGGTCCACCAACAATACGATATTCTGAAGATTTTTAAAGTTATCTACCGCATCCAGACACCAAAGAATAGAACTACAGAAGGAAATTTGTAAGGTAGAGGAAGAGCTCCTTCCCGCTGCACGGTTTGGATAGCAATGGCGGAGTGGATAGTAACTTCTTCAGCTCTTCGAAGGCTTTTTTACACTTCTTTGTCCATCCGAAACCGTTGACCTTGCGTAAGGCCTTGAAGAAGGATAGGCACCTTTCCGCTAACTTAGACAGAAAATGACTCAGAGCTGCCACTCTTCTGATCAAACGCTGAACCTCCTTCTTGTTAGCTGAGGGCCTCATGTCGAGGATGGCTCGGATCTTGTCAGAGTTTGTCTCGATCCCCCGCTGTATCACCATAAAGCCCAAGAACTTGTCCGCTGTAACTCTGAAGGTGCACTTACGGGGATTCAGCCTCATCTAGAACCGGCGAAGATTGCTAAAGGTCTCCGCCAGATCAGTAACATGGTCACCGATGTGGATACTTTTGGTCAGCATGTCATCCACGTACACCCCTATGTTGCACCCGATCTAGTCCTCAAAGACCTTGTTCATCAGCCTTTGGTATGTGACTCCAGCCTTCTTTAGTCCGAAGAACATTATCTTGTAACAGTAAATGCCCTTCTCAGTCACGAATGAAATAGTTTCCTCGTCCGCTGGGTCCATCTTGATTTGGTCACAACCTGAGGGTCTCATGGCCAGACGTAGCGTCCACCAACTATCGATTCGAGGTAATGAGAAACTGTCCTTGGGGCATGCCTTGTTAAGGTCGGTGAAATCAACACACATCCTCTAGCTCCCGCTGGCCTTGCGAACCATCACCACATTGGTCAGCCAGTCCAGATAGTGCACCTTCCAAATGTGGCCGGTGGCCACTAGCTTGCGGACCTCTCGTCAATGGCCTTCTGCCGATCGAGAGCAAAGCTCCTCTTCTTCTGCCGGACAGGCTGGCATTCTGGGTTGATGTTGAGCTGATGGGTAATTACCTCTCCAGGTATGCCTGGCATGTCGGACGCCGATCAAGCAAAGATGTCAGAATTGGCCTGTAGGAAAGTGAGAAGTTGATCTCGTGCCCCCTCAGGGAGAAGGGCCCGACCTGGACTATTCTCACCGGGTCCTCCCCCAAAAAAGGTCAACAAATGTTCAGCTGGCTCTCCCTCCTCTCCAAATCTTGGGGATCAAGTGACTCATGCACTGGTGCAGCCATCACACCCTGAATGATATAGCAGCATTGGGTTTTGGCACATCTTCCTACTCCCTCACTAGTGAAAAATCTTACAAGAAGTCTCTTGGTGGAGATGATAGCATCTAAGAGGTTCAGACCGGGTCTCCCGAGGACTGGTGTTCATGAAGACCATGCTCTGACATGGCGGCGTTTCGGCTATGACTGACCCTCGCAGAGTCTCCGATGAAGCCCATTAGGGGCTGTCATGATAGTCCATTAGGCTAAGAACATCGACCATTGGGTTTTTCGTCATGGATTCCGCACTACTTACCTGATCCTTCTCACATTATAACTGGAGAAAAGATCTGGATGAGGAGAATCAGACCGGGCAAGGAAGAGGTTGTTGGACAACCAGAAAGTTATGCAATAATGAAAGACCGTTTCGGCTATGACTCATGTGATTTCATCCTTAATCCCTCACAGCTATGACCGATGAAGAAGATTCTCCTGTGAAGGCCAAGAGAGCTCCCGAGGCCATTCGAACAAAGGAATCATAATCGAAGAAAAGTATTCGAACAATCGATAACAAAATTTTTTTATTTAATTTGCGAATGAGCCGATCGAATTTGACGATTGATTATCATTATTATTGAACTATTGATTCTTGATTATTAACTAAATTATAGAATCCTATTTAAAAATCCTCCATTATCCTCTCTATACCCCTATCCTCCCATAAATCCAATTCAAGATCACTCCTCAGGATGATATCGATGCCGTACTGGAGAGGGGGGGTGCTGACGGGCTGGATGGCGTTTTGAGATTTGGGCGAATTTCCCCAGATGACCATTTGGATGATTTCCCCAGATGATAATTACCTTCTTCAGTTGGCGTCAATCCCTTCTATCGTGGCCATGGTTCTCCATGGAAACGATAGAAAAATTTTTGAAAAATTTTTGCGGAGGGCCCCTGGCTTCATGGAAGGAGGGCGCTGAAGATACGGCTGCCCTCGATTTCTATCAGAATATAGGATATCGGGGCAAGCAGGGGGGTAAAGGGTCCCTCCCTGAGAGCGAGTGCTTGCGGTCGGTTGTCTGATCGGCGCGGAGGCTCGGGCCTTCTGGTTGAGCCTTAACAAGCTCGGGATAGGCCTGCTTCTTGCTGGAACCCCCGTTCATCTCGCGCTGAAAAGAGTCGGCCTTGTCGGCATGGATGTACTTCTGTGCCCAGCTCAGCAGCTCGGCATAGGAACCGAAGGGCTTCTTGTTGAGAGAGTAGGCGAAGCAAGATGGGCGAAGCCCTTGCTTCAAGGCCAGAGTGGCCACCAAGTCTTTGAGATTGTAGACTTCGAGCGTGGCCTCCTTGAACCGGGCTACGAAGTCCCTCAATGACTTGTCGCTCTCTGCTGAATGGTGAACAAGCTGTTGCCCACCCATGGGATCTTTTGGCACGCATCAAAGTGTGCTAGGAAGGCCCTCTCTAGCTGCCGAAAGGAGTTGATGCTGCGACAGCAAGTGGGAGTACCAAGCACGGGCAACTTTCCAAAGGGTGGCAGGGAAGGTGATATAAAGGAGGGAGTCGATCACCTTCTGAGCTTGCATGAGGACCTTGTAGCTCTCCAGATGATCCAGGGGGTCGGTGGTGCCGTCGTATGGGTCCAGTTGAGGAAGGCGGAACCGGATCGAGATCGGTTCCTCTATGATGCGATGGGATAGCGGAGGATGACTATCATAATCCACCTCTGGCGGGTTTGTGATTCTGCGGCTGAGCTCCTTCAATCGCTAGTTGTACTTATCTAGCCGTTGCTCGGTTTGGTGAGCGATTTCGGCCGTCGAAGGACCCCTCCCTTGAAGATCCCAAGGATGGAGAGGGGTGGCGCCAATGTGGACGTGTGCGCTCCGTCTCCTTCCCATGCCGTCGCTTGGGAGAAGCACTGGCATGGCGAGAAGGAGAACGGGGCCTCTTGGAGGCCTCGTAGCGGTGATGCCTGGGTGAGGCATGGTGACGGGTCTCCCGGAGAGGAGATCTCTCGCGGGTAGACTGTTGACTTGACTGGACCATCCTCGGGATCGATGAGGGCGGTTTCGGGTGCCACTGCGCGACCGCTAGCTGTTGCTGCAGCTCCTGAATTGCTGTCACAAGTGATTGAACTTGTATGGTCAGGGCGGTGATTCGATCATCCTGGGATGGTGGCGGTGGCTGTGCAGGAACGCCGGCCTGGGGAGCGAGGGGACTGGTCTTTGGCTGCTCAACTCCCTAGCGATGCCCCCCAACGCAGCTGGTGAAAATCTCTTGGGCGCGTGTCATCACCATCTTCTTGCTTGTTCAAGGAAAAAGGGTCTGTAGCTAGCTGGTTCGAAGCTTTCTACCTTTCTCTCCCTACCTGGCACACCATTTTGTTACCGCCAAATCACGTTCCTCGAACATCGGGTAATGAAGAGCCTCCTCCTCAATGGGGTTCCTGCAAGAAAGTCTCCAAGGACCGGTTGCACCGGTGGGAACCCTCTGATGCTCAAGTAAGCCACTTGGGAATAGTGAAGAAAGAGCTAAAAGAATTAGCTAGAGAACTTGAGCTCAGATCCCTTCTCTCATTGTGAGTGAAGGTTCTTAAACCTATCCAAAGATTCCTCTTATCCGCTTTTGGAAGGTGATTGATTCTGAGACGTTATTATCTGGTAGTAGACATGCGGCAAGGCTGACAAAGACAGGTCGCAATAAACACTGAGCATGTTAGAGGTGTCCCACCCTGCCAGCCCTTGTCAAATGTGGCACCACAGATGGCAGGTGGGCCTAGTCATGTCAGGCATGCGCCATAATGGGTAATGGCCACGTGCAGTTGCAGATGGTTAGTGAGCCATGTGGTGGTTACAGATGGTTAGTGGGCCACGTGGCTGTGTCAGGTGGCTCGAGGCTGAGGGGACCTGGAGTCCAAGGCCGAGGGGACTTGGAGTCCGAGACTGAGGGGACCTAAAGTCCGAGGCCGAGGGAACCTGGAGTCCAAGGCCGAGGGGACCTAAAGTTCAAGGCCAAGGGAACCTGGAGTCGGAGGCTGAGGGGACCTGGGCTTCGAGGCCAAGGGTAACTCGGAGTCCGAGGCCGGAGTTCCACCAGTTGCTTCTCCTATCAGCCCTAACGTGGTTCGATCAGCCACATCAGATGCCCCCTCGCTCTGAGATGATGCGGGCCCACTCCCTGCCTGGCAAAAGGGACGTAAAAACCTTCAGGTGGCTGATCCCGGTGCATCGCCAATCATGAAGGAGCGCGTGTCCTTAAAGACAGTGGTTCCTTAGTGCAGGTGATATGGGGCATCGTAGCGCACTGCCTCTGTCAGCCATCAGATTTGGGGGAATCCTTCTTGAAACGGAAGAGTCCTTTCGGAACCCATAAAAAGTAACCGCCATCATTGCCATCATGGCGCTGACGTTACCGATGCCTCGCGATTGGCTGAAGACAGAGCACTCCGTGCGTTGAATGCCTATCAAGGCGACACCGCCAATGGTGGGTGTCCACGTGGCTGGCTGGACTAGACGAAACGATTTAAAATGATGTATAGCCGAAGGGGCTATGGACTTGATATTTTGCTTCTAAGATCTTCTTCTTCCTCCTCGAGCTCACATCCCGCTCGAGCCTTCCTTCTTTGAACCCTGCTATTCTTCTCGCCGTTTTCCCCCCTTTATTTCAGGTTAGTCCCTCCGATCATTCCCTGCTTTTCTTCCATGGCCTCTTCACCATCTTGGTCTTCCTCCATCCCACCTGAGGATCGATTTTTCTTCTCGCGACAGCGGACCTCTCCATCTCCCTCATCATTTGTCTTCTTCTTCTTCTTCTCCTTCCTTCGAGGGGACCTGGAGTCCAAGGCCGAGGGGACTTAGAGTCGAGGCCGAGGGAATCTAAAGTTCGAGGCCGAGGGGACTGGGTCCGAGGCTGAGGAAAACTCGGAGTCTGAAGCTGAGGAACCTTGAAGTCCGAGGCCGTGGTTCTCCATTTTACTTATATTAATTATCTAAGTATATTTATCAATGTGCTCCAAATGCACTAATATGTATAAATATATATTGCATAAATTATGTATTTATTTATCTCTATGCACCTAATTATAAATCATACAATCATTTATTTTTTGATAACAAGATTTTGTAACTTTCATTTTAAATGCAAACCTTTTTCTTGAATAGAAAGGAACCTGTTAAATATAATTAATTTAAATATATACAAAATATAGCATGTCATAAATTTAATTATGCGCATGACGTAATATATGCATAAATTTTAATCCCTATATTTTTATAGAACAAGTTTTAATGCTAGTCATTTGATGAGGTTTTTTTTTTTTTTGTGATGGACGTTACTAAATTTAGAAGTCTGATGATAGGTAAATATTGGTGTTACTCGTTGTCCAGCAGCACGTGGAAATAAACGAAGAAACGTTAAAAAGTAAAAGAATAAAAGTTTACGGACGATAAAATTTCTCCGGCATATTATTAAAAGTGATAGTATACGATGTCTTTTCACGTCGTTTCACATCACCTGCATGCATTTCACGAAAAACGTGAGATCACCTCATATCATTTCACGATGGATCCAAGCTAAAAGACAAGCGAAAAGACTGGTTAAATTAGTTAGTTGACACAGGTTAATTAATTTAAAGTTGCTGATGATGAGTTTGAACAAGGTGGGTCGAGGCGGTGCAGTAGAGAAGGTCAGACGCGTACAACAACGCAGCTCCATTAATTAATGCCTGTTGCTTTGAATGCGGTTGGAGCATTTACTGGAATTGACAACCCGGTGGCCAAGTGGCCAACCCATCTCGGATAATCACATTGTACTGCCACCTCATTTATTTGCCAGCTCCCCGTGCTCATCAAACCGGGAAATCCATTGAAGACCAGCTAGCCTTCTCTCACACATGCAAGAGATCTTCAACAGTGAAGCAGCCATTGGTTGGCCCACGCACATTGCCGGCAAGAGATATGACAGGCTCCCACTGCACCTTACCTAGTGATCGAGCCAGCCATCTCATGAATCCAAGCAGTCCAGATTAAGTGATCCCACGCTATTGCGAAGTAGTCTGTGGCTTGATTTAGTTGCAAGAAGTAGGTATTATTGCCGGCTAAGGGGGCTGGCTTAAGGACCGATAGAATTAGAATGACAGGCAAGGGAGAATTAAAGTCCCACTGCTTACCTTACCTAGCCGCTGATCTACCTTGGCCGACAGATCGAGCCAGCCATCTCATGAATCCAAGCAGTCCAGATTAAGTGATCCTGGGGTGTCACGATCACAGGTGAGAATTGGACCGGGTCCAAGTGCGCCAAACTAAATCAACATCACATGTATGATTTAGATATATATGGGACCTGTTTGTGCTGGACCAAGTCGAATTTTGATTTAGGTTGCAAGATTTTTTCTTCTTGGAGACTCCATATATCTCTAGGTCCAAATTAATACTTGAAAGGATATCTACCAAGTTTCAAAGTGTTCTCCAAATCGAGAGGGTGTACATTAAAGCTCTTAGGATATATGCATGTTAAGGACCGCATGAATTAAGAACCGATCAATCTAGAGGTCAATATCTCAATCTGTGATCAATAGATGTGATTGTAGAGCCTACTTGTAGCCTGTTTGTATAGATCGGATCTAATTTTGATTTAAGTTACATTTTTTTTTCTCGAAGATTTCATATTTAGGTCAAGTACATGGAACAATATATATCTACAATTGAAGCTTGGAACTTAGAAACTTCTCCGCATATATGGTTGATGTTATTTCTACCAAACTTCTAAAATCCAATAGATTTTATCATCCAGTTGTCACTCTTGCACGCTGCCACCTTCTTGACCACTCAGTACCCTAGAATGCACGCCAACAGGGCCAGGGTCTTGTTGCATCAAAGAATAACTTAGCGCCACACGCAAGTTTGCAATTACTTTATCAACTTGGTTACGTAAAACTAAGAGAAAGACAATTCCTTAAGGTAGTTTGATATAAATTTTGATGGGTTGGACTTGGCACCTCCATCCACTTTGCATCAAGACATCTATCCCCATCATCGTAAATGAATCTGTTTCATGTTCTTGGAGGCTGAAAGGTGGTTAGTTTGCAATTAAGTAGACATATCATCGCCAGCTATTGTCTAGTTTAATATGGTACTTTGACTTAGTTACGTTCTAGAAGCCACAGGAAATACGCTATACAAAGCTTCAAAGAGCCATTCAACAGGAACTCTTGATTTCAGATGACGACAAACAATTTACGAACTGAATTAGTTAATTGGCACTTCAAAAGAAGTTTTGTCTTCCTCCAGTAGCTGAATCTTGCTGATAATTTTGACATATAATCAAGAAAACATTAAATTTATATGGTTCTCACACAAAAAATGCCACTTGTTTAATATTTCATAAAGAATCATTGCACACAAATAAAGAGGATTCCTCATCAATGATAAGCTAAAATGGAAATTCTCACTTCAGTGATCAGTACAAACTTGTCAGGCTTGCATAGCTCATTTCAAAGAACCTCCTCATTTCGTGTAGGCAACTGTGTGAGTCAATGGACAAACTACTTCACTTTTATAATAATTCCAACTTTGGGACTAATGGCCCCTATAATTGAGTTGGAATACAATCCCATAGAAGGAGCTAAAAAACTTGCTCAAACTCTGCACAAACTCTATATAGACTTTAGAATCCAAAATCATAGTTGTTAAAACCGGACCGGACCGGCCGGTTGAACCGGGATCCGAAGGCCAAGCTGGTCTGATTCTAACATAAAATTATATATAAGAGACCCGGAATAACCTGGTCAATCCGTCTGGTTCACTCGTGAACCGGTCAACCCGATTGAACCGGGTTACGGGTTTATCAATGTTGTTTCAAATTTTCTGGAGAGTTTATGAATTATGGCAACTTTTTCTTCATTTGGATGCTTCAAGTTTTATGGAGAAAGAAAAGGAGATCATGTAGAGAAGATCATTGATGAGATGAGAGAAGAATAAAAAAAGAAAAAAAGGTGAAAATATGAAAATTTTATGGGAATCAAGACGACATAAAGAGAAAATAATGAAAATAAAGGAAACTCGGATAGAAATTTTTTAAATTTTTTTTTTAGAAAAAGTTAAATCAGACTAAATGGGTACATATTGAAAGTAAGCAAATTTTAGAGATTAAATAAGATACTAAAAAAGATTTTCTAAAAAAAATTATAAAAATTAGTATTCATATGTTTATTTTATTAAAAAATAATTTTTATTAATATAAATATATTTTTATATTAAAATAATTGATCGATGGTTCAACCGGTGACCCGATGGTTGAACCAGTGACCCGATGACCCAAGCCCTTGGCCGGATCAATGTCCGGACCGGATCTGACAACTATGCTTTAGATCCTCCCAAATTCTTCAAGGTACTTTAAATATTTTTCAAGAATATTCTATAATATTTCTCAAGAATATTTTATAATATTTTTGTTATCTTGTAGACATCCTGTAGCTAAAATATTCTAAAAGTTAGATGTATGACAAGTGGCACGATGCTAACCGCCTTAGTCCCTCTCTTAGCTCCAAATAAGGGGAGGGGTCTTCACGGACATTCTAACTCTTTAAGAGTGTTATACTCTCCCTACTTTGAGTAATAGATCCTTTTCTTTGCATTTTCTTTTAAAAGTGCCTTTGGAAAGGATCTTATTACTCAAAAAAAAAAAAAAAACTTGGCATAAGCCTTGCTAAATGCTTTGCACAAGAGAGAAAGACAAAACCTACAATCTATAAATTCATACCTTTTTATGATGCTTTTGATTGAATATGGATGATATCGTAAATAAAAAGAAAAATCTAAGGATATAAGATGATGGTATAAGGGCTGAAGGCATTAAATAAAACTTTTAAACAGGTAGATTTGATGTTTCGTTTGCAAAAAAATATAAAAAAATAGTCTAGTCAAACCCATGATTCATGATAGGTGGTATCAAAATCACATATATACCATATGCACTACAACCTTATTAGTCGTATGGATTCCTCACTAAATATATTAGGACAGTGTAGAAACCGGGCCATGTGTCCCTCCCATATAACAACCAACCTGTAATGATAGCATCACAAGGTTAGGTCGTAGAGATGATTATAGGCTCACATGGGCTAAGAAAAGCATTCTACTTAGATTTATAAGTATGGACTAGTTTTCTGTCCAATAGGTTAAGGCTTTTGAGATGTGAATCCATCATAAAGTGCTACATATTAGTTTATCCAGTTACCTATCTATCAATAATAAGGAAGTCATAGGGTCATGTTGGATTTGCAATTTTTTCAAAAATTATGTGATGCACTTTTATGAAGAAAGCTTGACACATGCCTAACTCTCTAAGCCTCCGTCTGAGTTAGAATATCCTTTCTCTCTCTCTCCATACACATGCATAACACGTACTACATACTAATTAATCTATCTACCTATGATGAGAAGTCATAAAGTCATATTAGATTCCTATCTTAAGCGAGTGACAAATTCATATTAGGTTATCATTTTTATCATGAACTATGGGTCTTACTCTTAGGAAGAGGTTGATGCATGCTCAACTCCCCGAGCCTCCATCCTTAGTTAGAATATCCCTTTATGCACATGCATAGACATGCTGGATATATACTAGTTTATCTATCTATAATGATAAAGTTGTTAAGTCATCCTAAATTTCCAACTTTCATGTGAATTGAAGGATTAGAAGTAGGTATAGTTTGGGTCTCTTTTGAGTAAGGCCATGTGCTCGAACTAAGATAATTTGGGCAAAATTAGACCTAAAGATAGGGTTAGGCGAAGTCACTGGATATGTTTGTTGTGGAATGCTCATCCTTGTCGAATGGGCACATAACATAACTCCAATGCCCCCTTCACATTATGCTAATCTCACTCAATTCATCCTCTCTCTCCTCATGAATTTTGCCTATATGAAGATAACTAGGCGCATATACAACACCTTCGAGATCATGGTAATGGCCATTGTGTTTTCTAGGATCACTGGCATGCTAGTCTAATGAAAGTAATTAGGGTTGATAGGAACTCCTTGAATGATGCTCATAGATTTTTGTTGGCAAACACTATTATCTCGATGTACGTACTAAGGTTGAATCCTTCAATGGAGGGTAGAGAAATGGGTTTATTCACCCTCGACTTGTGCTTCATGCATCGAGAGGAGGAGGGTATTAGATCTGAACCCTACAAGATTGGTCATGCTCGAATAGTTATGTGTCGTGATCTAGCTTGATCAAGCATTAGAAAACAATTATATTAAAGCTAAATAAATGTTGGGCTCGATGAAGCTTAGGCCAGGTTATCCACTAATAGCTAGGCCTAATACTCATACCTAGACCTAACTCAGCTTATCCATTGAGCTTTTCTTTTTTGACTAGATCTAATTTCAAAGAGCCAATCCTAAGCCTACTCACCAATTTCTTTTTTTTTTTAAGGCTACATGGTCTATGGTTACATACATACATACATATAAATCAAGAGAGAGAAAATAAGTATTTGACTTAGCTACACTTGAGTTAGCTATCTATTTTGGTATGATCATGTATATATTAGATTATGAAAGTCCCACATTAGTAATCTGAGTCACTAAATGCCATCTGCAACCTCGAAATTACATTAGATTATGAAAGCCCCACATACGAAGACCTTTAACCTATGTATCAAATGGTGCAAAAATTAAATTGTATTTTAGATGTAGCAAATCACATTTAATTTTTAAAATCATTAACGTGAGATTTTCATTATCAAAATTTAAATCTAACTCAATATGAGTGGAAATCCTCTTAAATATAATCCAGCTATCATAATCTAAGATCTCATCTAAAAAGGCTAGCAAAAAGGCTAATATTTAGATTCTTTGATTCTGTATAAATATTCAAATCTACGCATTGTATAATAAATATAGGACCAAACACATGCCAATATGGGTACATATTCCTCTTATTTAAGCCTTAATGTCTAATTAGATAAAGGATGCAAATCTAAATTCAATCAAATAAAATTATAATCATCATGATTGAACCATAATGATGAATTTTTAGTCGCACTTGAAAGTGCTCCGAGGCAATGGTTGTAAGAAATATCGCTAAAAGGAATATAATATTGTAATGGTTATTCACAATTATTACTAAAAGTTATTATATGGTGATGATACCTTATAGCCATTATTGAAAATGATAATTTATAGTGATGGTTAAAAACAATCATAAAAAGGTATATAATTTGTAGCAGTTGCCTATGACTATTACTAAAAGTTATTATATAGCAATAACACCTTATAACTATTATATAGCGATAACACCTGACCACTATCTGATACAGAAACCCTAATCATGTGACTAGATCTATTGCTTCTATCCTGATTAACCTTATTGATCTAATCAATTAAGAGCTTTTCATAACAATGGCCAGATTAGCTGATCAATGGGATCCTATTTAGCATACCCTTCGATGCCATTGAATGGGTTTTCCCAAGCAGCGAACGGATCAATTAAAAACCATGATCACATTATCTTAGACACTAATGTATGTAAGCCTAATTGATCAGACCAATATTGGGATCATAGGATCAAGCAAAGATGTGGTTAAGTCTAAGTTTCCTAAATCTTTATCATCTATTACGTTTTATGATAACTATAGATAGTGATCTTGTTAGGGTATTATGATAAGAATTCTTAAATCAAATTTTAGATTTTCTTATCATTTAATTACATGTTATGACAAGTCGGTTTCACATCCCATGTAAATCCTAATGTCTCTAACAAACCCTAATCATATTCTTGTCATGATAAGATTTTAGATTCAAAATGTAAAATTTTAAATTTCATATGATTACATTTAATCACAATCTTATCTTGATCTAAATATCCAAACTAAGTTTTCAACGTTCATTATCATAAGAATATCAGATCTTAATCATATCAATAATCATGTTAAAATTAAATCCTAAACATGATTTCTAGGATTTCAGCATATAGTATCTATCATGCATAAATAATAATTACTATTTTAACATACACATATATGATTAAATTTAAATTAATTATTATTTATTATCATAATAAATCTTTATCTGATATCACATATCAAAGTACTATTTTAACATGATAATGAACATGCATAAATCTAAATAATATTGTTTATCATCAAATAATAAATATTTTATTATATTTTAGATTTATTATAAATATGAAAACTATTAGGATTTTAAGCATAATAAAAATTCATATTATCAATCATATTGACTCAAGTATCCTATCAGATTAATGAATCTGTAGCCTAAGGTGGCTCTGATACCACTGTTAAAAATTATGTATTCTAGATATGAATCAAATTCATGAAAAATATGGCAGAAGATATAATACAAAATTTTTAGATGCCCAGATCCTTAAGAACATATTCATTAAATTAAATAAAATCTAAAATATTAGATTTATTCCTACTTGAGTCCTTTATCGATGTAGAAAAGGATGAAGCCGGTGAATCCTCTGCCACTAGCCGTCCACGTGTCCGGCCTCTAACAGTGATCCATGCAAAGAAGAGTAGATGGAGATCTTCAAGGTATGAAGATGACACTTAGGGAGAGAGGGGTGCTAGTGCCTCTTGAATCCCCTATAGAAATATTCAAAACAGAAGATATCTCCGAAGATCTAAAAGATCTAATTTTTTTCTTCTCACACTCATTATTCCTAGGAGGAAGGCACCATATTTATAGAGAGATGGAGAGAAAGAAATTCCAAGGTTAAAGAAGAGACCTCTTTTCATGGTAACATCATGGCAACGTTAATCCAAGGAAACAGAAGAAACTCCCATTTCATTGTAACGTTAATCCAAGTGTCACAATCTTAGCCTTTGAAATTAGGAGTTAGTTATATCATAACTACATGCCCCAATGTACGTGTTCATCATCGAACCATAGAGATTCATCATGCCTCATTCCATGGGCATGATTCCATCTTCACATGGCTGAGATTTTTCATCCATACCCGAATAATCAGAGCCATCCATCACATGATCAAGTCATATTTGGGTATCCAATTATTTGTTCATCATATGCACAAATAATTTCTTCTTAACATTCCTTCTACTATAATGGATCATATCCATTATTATTTTATCTTCTTTAAATTGGGTCTTATCCAATTATTTAATTGATCATCTTATCTGAATTAAATCTAATTTAATTATCATTTTAATTCATCCAAAATTCTTCTTAATGCGTGTGACCCATTAGGCCCTTTAACAGTTGGCAATAATCATGTCCTAATCATAGACCCTAGAATGATTGGACAACTCTTTGTCCAAGTCAACAACATGATTATAGATCATGAGAGGCCTCTAGCAAAGCATCATGACCATTCAACTGCTAAAGGTTTTATTGACATGACTATCAACAATACCTGTCCATGAATGGTTACTGTATGATCAAATCCTTTTGTCACATATCCCAGATAAATCAGTGGTATAGAATGTATCAATATGTAATTGATCTTTGTTTACTTGATCTCAGGAAAAATTGACTCATATGAATTAGAACTTCGAAACCATTTCGAATTCCAACTCAACCTTGCAAGGATTTAACAATCAATTTAATCCATCAAGTGGCCGTGGGATATAACCCTTTCTATCAAGGAAGACGAATCATGTGGGATATAACCCTTTCTATCAAGGGAGACGAATCCTGTCTTGATCAAACACCATCTTTATGTATTTCATGTCATACCCAGCCGACATCATATTTGCCACCCATGGCTAGAGCGAAGTTTGGATTTGTAAAAGCATGACATTTCACACATGAAATGCAATGAAGATTTTAAGTCAAAGGATCACTCACACCACCGTCATTAGAGATCAACCATCGACACTATATAAATATCCATATGGGATCTCTGTACGGGTCATCCAATGCATCGTTACAATAACGAGCATCCACATACCTATTCAAGTATCTTCATACTTTAGCTTGTGAAATCAGCTGCTCACCCCAAGGGTGAGGATATGCAATGTGTGCCAGTCTCACGGTGTTGATGTCTAGTCCCATCTAGACATCGACTAGAAAGTTTAAAGAATGAACCATAACGTGCAATTTGGATCTCACAATTTGTAATCTCTATTATAAATTCCATATGCACTGTTCACATTCTTTTGGACTTTATTTCACAGACAAATATATCAAATAAAAGACATCTGGATAGATAAAGAAACCATTTTATTTGATTTGTATTCATAGAATGTATGCAGCATTAAATCCAATTGGATTCATACAATCTCCCACTTGCACTAGAGCCATTCACCCATGTATTTAATACTGAGTGACTTAACATGATTATCATGCTTCTGCTGCAGCAGGGCTTTAGTGAACGGATCAGCTATATTATCCTCAGTGGGGACTCATTCTATTTTTACATCATTTCTACCAATAATCTCTCTAATCACATGGTATCTCCTGAGTACATGTTTGGACCTCTGATGAGACCTTGGCTCCTTAGCTTGCGCAATAGCTCCATTGTTGTCACAATACAAGTGTACTAGATCAGCAATGCTTGGAACCACACCAAGTTAGTGATGAACTTTTTGATCCAATCTACTTCTTTGGCTGCATCTGATGCTGCGATGTACTCGGCTTCGATCGTAGAGTGACAGTCGTCTCCTGCTTGGAACTCTTCCAGCTTACTGCACCACCATTGAGTGTAAAGATATAGCCTGATTAAGATTTATAATCATCTTGACAGCCATCCAATGTTTCTCACCAGGTTTGCCTGGTATCTACTAGTGATACTCAATGCATAAGAAACATCAGGTCTCGTACATAGCATCACATACATGATGGATCTGATTGCTGAGGCATATGAAATCCTATTCATGTGCTCTCTCTCCATTTGGTCTTAGGACTCATGTCCTTAGAGAGATGTATCCCATGCGATACAGCAGGAATCCCTTCTTGGATTCCTCCATGCTAAACTGTTTTAGCACTTTATCTATGTACGTTAATTGGGACAATCCAAGCAACCTCCTAAATCTATCTCTATAGATCTTAATACCCAGTATGTAGGCTGCTTCTCCCAAATCTTTCATGGAAACTTGCTGGACAACCAATCCTTCACTTCTTGCAGCAAGGATACATTGTTTCCTATCAATAATATGTCATCTACATATAATATCAGAAAAACAATAACACTCCCACTAACCTTCTTGTACACACATGGATCATCCTCATTTTTGATAAAATCAAACTTTTTGATTGTTTCATCAAAATATATGTTCCAACTTCTAGAGGCTTGCTTAAGTCCATAAATGGACCTTTGCAGCTTGCATACCTTTTGAGAATCAATGGACTCAAAACCCTCAGGTTGTGTCATATACACATCCTCCACTAAATCACCATTTAGGAAGGCGGTCTGACATCTATTTGCCATATCTCATAATCGTAATAGGCTGCAATCGCAAGCAAAATCCTTATGGACTTATGGTTTCATCAAAGTCAACACCTTGCCTTTGCTTGTAACCTTTTGCAACTAGCCTCGCCTTATAGGTAATCACATTACCATCCATGTCAGTCTTCTTCTTGAAGACCCATTTGCACCCAATGGGTTTTATCCTTCAGGTGGATCAACCAAAGTCCATACTTGGTTGTCGTACATGGAGTTCATTTCAGACTTCATGGCTTCAAGCCATCTCTTAGAGTCAATGTCACAAATTGCTTCCTCGTAGTTAGTAGGCTCATCATCTTCTATAAGAAATCCATATCTCTCAGGAATATGATGTGTTCTACTAGACCTACGTAGCTGATGTGTACTTGAAGCTACCTGTTGCTCCATCATTTCTGATAGAGGCTACGTAAATGTGCCTGAATGTGAGTTGAGTATCCTGCTCAACTCCCACTGCATTTGGCATTTGCTCCATGTCATCTAATCGGTTTGTCAATTTGTGGTTCTTGAGTTTCACTAATCTCAATATTTCTTCCACTGTCGTTTCTTAGAAAAATCTCATTCTCTAGGAATATGGCATGCCTTGAGACAAAAACCTTTTGCTCGAGTGGATGGTAGAAGTAGTATCCTTTTGTTTCTTTAGGATACCCCACAAAATTACACTTGTCGGATCTAGCTCCTAGCTTGTTCGACTCATTACGCTTTATATAAGCGTAGCAACCCAAATCTTAGATGACTAAGGGTTAGTTTCTTTTCACCATATCTCATAGGGAGTGGAACTGACCGACTTAGACGAACTCGGTTTAGAGTGTATTCGGCTATGTGTAGGGCATAACCCCAAAACATTTTGGAAGATTTGCAAGGCTCATCATTAATCGCACCATATCTAATAATGTGTGATTTCTCCTTTCTGATACACTATTATGATGTGGATACTAGGAGGAGTCCACTGAGAGAGAATCCCATTCTCCTTCAAATATTCTAAAAACTCATGGCTTAAGTATTCCCATCTCGATCTGATCAAAGTATCTTAATACTTTTGCCACTTTATTTTTCTACCTCGGATCTGAATTCTTTGAACTTTTCAAAGGCTTCAGATTTATGCTTCATCAGATATACATAACCATACCTGCTATGATCATCTATAAATGTGATGAAGTAAGAAAAATCTCCTATTGCCTGAATATTAATAGGACCACATACATCTGAATGTACTAGTCCTAAACATTCAGTTGCTGCTCATCCTTTTTAGTAAAGGATGACTTAGTCATTTTGCTACGTAAGCACAACTCACATTCCTCAAACGATTCCCAATCGAATGAGCCAAATAGCCATCCTTATGTAACTTGGTTAAACGTGTTTCATTTACATGGCCTAAACGATAGTGCCATAGGAATGAGTTCTTAGAATTATTTGATTTTAATTTCTTAGTTTCTACATTGAGAATAGGACATTGTAAATTCAAAACATAAATCCCGTTGAACATTTCAGCAGAACCAAAGAACATTTCATTTTTAAAAATTAAAATTTTTTATTTCAATTTCAAATGTATATCATCATTTACAAGACATGAAACGGAAATAATATCTTTGTTATGTTTAGAACATAGTAACAATTACTAAGCTCCATTACAAGCCTAGTGGGCAAAGATAAAGAACAAGATCCTATAGCTAAAGCAGCAACCTTTGCTCCATTTTTCATGCGCAGGATCACTTCATCTTTTTTCAGCTTTTTATTGCTTCTTACATCTGCATATTAATACAAATATGAGATCCACAACCGGTATCCAATACCCAAGTGGAATAAGAAGTAACAGAAGAAAACATCTCAATCATCAATATACCTGATGTAGAAGCATCTGTATGTTTTTTTTCTTTTAGGCTAGCCAGATAAGCCTTGCAGTTTCGCTTCCAGTGCCCTTCCTTGCCACAGAAGTGACACTTCCCCTTGGCTACTTTATTTTTTTAATGCCCTTATTTGATTTAGTCGCCTTGGCCTTTTGGACCTTATTCTTCTTTGGCCGCTTCTTATGAGCATCAGAGGACTCCACGACCATAACTTGCCCCTTTTCTTTCTTAATGTTGGGCTCAAAATTTGTTAGCATATTCGCGAGCTCAGGTAGAGACGTCTCTAGCTTGTTCATGTTGAAATAAGAACAAACTATGATTAGCTGGGAGGTAATGACTGTAGAACCAAGTCAATACTTAGTTCATGATCCATCACAAAACCCAATTGTGCCAACTTCTCAATCAGATTGATCATTTTCAGTACGTGGGCACCCACTGATGAATCCTCAGTTTTTTGCACTGAAACAGCTCTTTAGAAGTTTGAAACCTCTCATTTCGAGACTGTGCACCAAACAACTCTTGCAAGTGCATCAAAATCTCCTGAGCATTTATATGCTCATGCTGTTTCTGAAGATCGGTGACATCGAGGACAACATCAAACATGTGGCCATGTCTTCATATCTTTATACCAGTTGTATGCCACATGAACCTCAGTCGAGCATCCGCTGGTGGGACCTCCGGTGCAACCTCATCTAGGACAAAAATAAATTTTCAGATTGAAGAACGATCCTTACATTCTTTAGCCAATCAGGAAGTTGAGTCCAGTCAATTTGTTGGATTCTAAAATATTCCTAAGGTTGATATTTACACTCATAGTTTCTCTGATAACCTACATAAAATTAGAACGAGTCAATTACTATGAATACTAATCACCAACTTAATATGGTAATTCTAGATTTTTAATTAAGTTGGTTTCTTCCACTATTTTATCAAGGTTAATAGCCCTCTCTATTAATCTCAAGAAATTGGCATTCAATTTTCTTAGTGGGCTAGGATCCTCATTTGAATTACCTTGACCTTGGCTTTGGCACAACAAATCTCGGTAAGCCAAATTTGGTAAATTATCATCAATCACATCTAATGTGACTCCTAGATCATTTAGGGGACATTGCCTTGTCAATCACATCCATATGTGATCACCCTAAAGTTTGCCTCTAGATTAGACTGACCCTGACTTTGGCCAATTATGCCAGCTAATCTAGTTAAGTCAACCCATTGTTCACAATCAACTCCTCTAAGTACACTCGACCTCGGCTTTGGCACGATAAATCTCATGACCTAATGATTTTGTATCATGTGAACAATGGAAGGCTTATGACTTAATATTCGTGGAGGGATTTAGCGCATATAGGTCCATCTACATCTACAATATTTGTACTATGCTAGGTTACATATTCTATATGTAGATTTTATATTAACTTTATTAACCTAAAAATATCATAAGATCAAATCTTATGATTTGGGATTCCTAATCAAATTAGGATCCCTGACCACTATCTGATATAGAACCCTAATCATGTGACCAGATCTATTCTTCTATCCTGATTAACCTTATTGATCTAATCAATTAAGAGCTTTTCATAACAATGGCCAGATTAGCTGATCAATGGGTCCTATTTAGCATACCCTTCGATCCCATTGAATGGGTTTTCCAGGCAGCGAACGGATCAATTAAAAACCATGATCACACTTTCTTAGACACCAATGTATGTAAGCCTAATTAATCAGACCAATATTGGGATCATAGGATTAAGAAAGATGTTAAGTCTAAGTTTCCTAAATCTTTATCATCTATTACATTTTATGATAACTATAGATAGTGATAGTTAGGGTATTATGATAAGAATTCTTAATTCAAATTTTAAATTTTTTTATCATTTAATTACATGTTATGACAAGTCAGTTTCACATCTCATGTAAATCCTAATGTCTCTAACAAACCCTAATCATATTCTTGTCATGATAAGATTTTGATTCAAAATATAAAATTTTAAATTTCATATGATTACATTTAATCACAATCTTATCTTGATCTAAATATCCAAACTAAGTTTTCAACGTTCATTATCATAAGAATATCATCTTAATCATATCAATAATCATGTTAAAATTAAATCCTAAACATGATTTCTAGGATTTCAGCATATAGTATCTATCATGCATAAATAATAATTACTATTTTAACATGACACATATATGATTAAATCTAAATTAATTATTTTATTATCATATAATAAATCTTTATCTCTGATATCACATATCAAAGTACTCTATTTTAACATGATAATGAACATGCATAAATCTAAATAATATTGTTTATCATCAAATAATAAATATTTTATTATATTTTAGATTTATTATCATATATGAAAACTATTCAAGATTTTAAGCATAATAAAAACTCATATTATCAATCATATTGACTCAAGTATCCTATCAGATTAATGAATCTGTAGCCTGAGGTGGCTCTGATACCACTATTAGGAATTATGTATTCTAGATATGAATCAAATTCATGAAAACATAGCAGAAGATATAATACAAAATTTTCAGATGCTCAGGATCCTTAGGAACAGATTCATTAAATTACAAATAAAATAAAATATTAGATTTATTCGTACTGAGTCCTTTATCGATGTAGAAAAGGATGAAGCCGGTGAATCCTCTGCCACTAGCCGTCCGTGTCCGGCCTCTAACGGTGATCCATGCGAAGAAGAGTGGATGAAGACCTTCAAGGTATGAAGATGACACTAGGGATGAAGACCTTCAAGGTATGAAGATGACACTTAGGGAGAGGGGTGCTAGCGCCTCTTGAATCCCCTTATAGAATATTCAAAACAGAAGATATCCAAGATCTAAAAGATCTAATTTTTTTTCTCACATCATTCTTCCTAGGAACCATATTTATAGAGAGAGGGAGAGAAAGAAACGTTCCAACGAAGAAGAAGAGACCTCTTTTCATGGTAACATTAATCCAAGGAAACAGAAGAAACTCCATTCTCATGGTAACGTTAATCCAAGTGTCACAATCTCAGCTTTGAAATTAGGAGTTAGTTATCTCATAACTACATGCCCCAATTTGTACGTGTTCATCATCGAACCGTAAAGATTCATCATGCCTCATCCCATGGGCATGATTCCATCTTCATATGGCTAAGATTTTCCATCCATACCCGAATAATCAGAGCCATCCATCACATGGATCAAGTCATATTTGGGTATCCAATTATTTGTTCATCATATGCACAAATAATTTCTCCTTAACATTCCTTCTACTATAATGGATCATATCCATTATTATTTTATCTTCTTTAAATTGGGTCTTACCCAATTATTTAATTGATCATCTTATCTAATTAAATCTAATTTAATTTATTTTAATTCATCCAAAATTCTCCTTAATGCGTGTGACCCATTAGGCCCTTTAACATGTTGGCAATAATCATGTCCTAATCAGACCCTAGGAATGATTGGACAACTCTTTGTCCAAGTCAACAATATGATTATAGATCATGAGAGGCCTCTAGCAAAGCATCATGACCACCAACTGCTAAAGGTTTTGTTGACGTGACCATCAACACACTGTCCATGAACGGTTACCGTATGATCAAATCCTTTCATCACATATCCAGATCAATCAGTGTATGGAATGTGTCAACCTGTAATGATCTTTGTTTACTTGATCTCAGAAAAAATTGACTCATATGAATTAGAACTTCGAAACCATTTCAATTCCAACTCAACCTTGCAAGGATTTAACAATCAATTTAATCCATCAAGTGGCGTGGATATAACCCTTTCTATCAAGGGAGACGAATCCTATCTTGATCAAACACCATCTTCACGTACTTTATGTCATACCCAATCGACACCATATTTGCCACCGTGGCTAAGCAACGTTTTGATGTCGTCAAAGCATGATATTTCACACATGAGATGCAATGAAGATCTCAAGTCAAAGGATCACTCACACCACCGTCATTAGAGATCAACCATCGACACTATATAGAATATCCATATGGATCTCTGTACGGGTCATCCAATGCATCGTTACAATAACGAGCATCCAACACCTATCCAAGTATCTTCATACTTGAGCTTGTGAAATCAGCTGCTCATCCCAAGGGTGAGGATATGCAATTATGCCAGTCTCACGGTGTTCGATGGTGTCCAGTCCCATCTACACATCGACTAGGAAAGTTTAAAGAATCGAACCATAATGTGCAATTTGGATCTCACAATTTTAATCTCTATTACAATTTCATGTGTACGGTTCA